>PVJO010003029.1:0-130745 GCA_004026905.1 Hystrix cristata
GAGGTTTAATTTTTTTGAGTTCTTTGTATGTTCTAGATGTTAGACCTTTGTCCGGTGGATAGCTATCAAAAATTTTTTCCCAGTCTGTGGGTTTTCGCCCTGCTCTGTTGGTGATTTCTTTTGCTGTGCAAAAGCTTTTTAATAGCATGTGGTCCCAAGCACTGATTCTTTGTATTGTTTCCTGTGCAGTCTGGGTTATGTTCATGAATTTTTTTTCCTACCCCTATGTCTTCAAGGGTTCTTCCTATTCTGTTCTCCAGTAAATTTAGTGTTTCTGTTTTAATGTTTAGATCTTTGATCCACTTTGATTTGAGTTTAGTACATGGTGAGAGATTCCCCTACTGGGGATCTTCCCAGAAGAATTAAAATTGTCATACCACAAGGACATATGCACCACCATGTTCATAGCAACACAATTTGTAATAGCTAAGTCTTGGAAACAACCTAAATGCCCAACAACCAATGAATGCCTAAAGAAAATGTGGTTTTTCTACACAATGGAGTACTACACAGCCATAAAAAAGGATAAACTAGAGTCATTCATATATAAATGGATGTTCCTTGAGAACATACTCTTAAGTGAAATAAATCAGACACTCATGAGTACACATCGAATTGTTTCTCTGATATGAGAAACCATAACTATAAATAAGGACAAAGAGGTGTAATAGATATGATATAAAAGGAAGATAATATACAAAGGAGAGGAGTACTAGAAAGAAAGAAGGGGAAAAGCAGAAAGGCAACAAAGGAAAGAAAAGGGAAAGGGAAAATATGGAAAATTAAGAATAAACCTGCTCTAATTAGGGAAGGAGGGAACAGAGGGGAGGGGCGAGGAAGAGGGGGGAGAACCAAGATGCATCATGTACAGGTACAAAATAAATATGATGAATGTAACCATTATATGTAAAATGTACTAATACATGTTCTTGGTTTAAAATAAAATAAAATAAAAATTAAAAAAAAAAAAAGAAAATAGGCTCAGAATTTACGGATAGTGTAGATCACTAGACCAGGGTTTTGATAGGTACAGACTGAGTAAGCCTTCCCCAAAATGTCTGGGACTAGAAGCCTTTCAGATGTCAGAGTTGTTTGATTTTGCAATATTGATGTAGAGTTCATAGGTTGATATGAAAATCCAAAATGTTCTGAAATTTGAAACCAGAGTTCCAAAAAAAGTTTGGATTTCAGAACTTGTGGATTTTGGATTAGGATGCTCACCCATGTTTTAAATATGTTCAAGGACTTAAAGGAAAACATTTAATAATGAGAAGATAAATTGAGCCTATAAAATAGAACAAAATCAACTTTCTAGAGCTGAAAAGTACAACAGATGAATGAAAAATTCACTGAATGAGCTAAAAGCAGATTCAATACTACAGAAAAAGAAATCAGTAAATTTACAAGCAGAAAGCAGACTCCAAATAGAAACACGCAGAATATAGATCTATAGTAATATATTGAAAATTTTAGAGTGAAATGCACAACTTCTTAAAAAATACAAATTAGCCAAAGATTAAAAAAAAAGAAAATCTAAACATCTCTGGATCTGTTAATGAAATTTCATCTTTAATTTTAACCCCCCCAACTCGTGTCAGACTGCTTCATAAAACTGCATCAAATGTATAAAGACAAAAGAATCTCATTATACACAATTAAAAAAAAAACTACAGACATGGCAAACACTGTTTATAATTGCAAGATGGCAAAACTCATTGCAACAAGAATTTATAGATGATTTTAGGAAATATCTCTTTAGGATATTATGATCAACACTCAGAGAATCTGAGTGTTAAACTTTTAAAGATTTCAATTAAAGAGTATAGAGTCATTATAACTTCAGGCAATGACATAGAATGGTAGGAAGCAAGCAAGCTTATTATTTCATGGAAAAGTAAGTACAGTTGGACCACATCAGAATAATTTCAGAGACTTTTAGGGCTAGGGATAGAATTAAAATACAGATACTGTTGTGACAATCATATACCATCTTCACTTTCATTTGAACTTTTTTTCCACAAGCAGCTGAAAAGTTAATAAAAGGTGTTGAGTACAAGAGTGCCACTAACAAATAGAAAATTTGGATTCTTGATCTGGTGAAAGTTTTTGGTCTGAGAAGGAAGCAAATTTAGTGACCAAGAAGATGGGGAAATCCTGCAATTGCCTGATGTGGCTCATTGAGAATGGAAAGAAAGACACACTGCCCAGAAGTCTCATGGTAGATTCAAAAGACTGCAGCCTCAAACCTGATTATATTCTCTAAGTATTAAAATCAAAAACGGACACACCTGTAATCTTAGCAGTCTAGGAGGCTGAGGCAAGGAGGATTGCAAGTTCAAGCCCAACCTGAGCAACTCAGCAACTTAGTGAGATCCTGCCTCAAAATAAAAAAAAAAATTTTTTTAAAGAGGCTGAGGATGTAATTCAATGCAAAGACCCTGGGTTCAATCCCAGTACAACAAAAAAAGATTAAATATACATAGGTTAATGCATATCATAATTTCTACAGAACAAAATTTGTATGGGGTAAAATTTTACCATAAAAGCTTCCCCATGTTATAAGATAAATAGTCAATTTACGCCAGGTTTTTGGTTAGAAATGATAATTAAATTTGGTCCCAAATAACTGTTTGTGACAATTATTTAAGTAAAAGCCTTGAGGCTGTCTGCCACAATTTTCAGACATGACTTGGCTCAGGTAATTTCTAACAGGAAGCAATCGATCTATGTGCAGTGTACATTTAATGGATTTTCAATTAATTATAGGAAGATGAATTTGTCTACTGAATTTGCAAATGATCAATGCTGATTAAGTCATATATATTTGATGTCATCAATAGTTTTATTTTTGGTTCTTAAATAAAATGTGACTAATACATCGTCTCTCCCCTCCATTAACCAAGGTCCATGCACACAAATCTCTGAGGGAGCTTCAAATTCTCTGTATTTCTCCAGTGATCATTGTCAGGGGAACAGGGAAAACAAAAATTTGATGTTGTGATTTTTCAGTAACAAACAAAACCACAGTGGTGGAAGCAACAATTAACACTGTGGATTTGTTAGCACGACAATTGCTATAAAATAATGTTCATGACAATCAGTCTAAAGAAAGACTTGCCATTTCCATGTTAGTTTTCTTTGAACAAAAATCCCTTAAGATACAATAGACTGGACTGTTAGGACTACTTTGAGAATTTGTTCTTTTGGCTAACTGCAGCAAATACTCATTCACCCTCCATTCATTTGTTCAGCAAACAAGAGCTGGACTTTGCTGCCTCCCTTGGTTGTGAGTGAGGTCCGGAGGCTGCCAGATGGGGACGGACATGGGTGCATTTGACTCCAGGAAATTGCTAAGGTAATTTTGTAAGCAAAAGCTCCATGTGCATCACTTTCTGTGCTTGAAAACAACTTTCAAAAACTGTGGAAATAAAAGACGAATACAAATCCCCAAGGTTTCTGTGTTACAGTACGTGTCAAGTCTTGTATCCTCATTTTTGGCATAATATTTTAAATAGCACCCTACCCTGCTGCAAACAAATTCTGAAGAAGTCACTTTGCACACAGTCAGCACTTACTGTCTGACAGACCCCGTGGTGAGAGCCGCTGTACTGTCCCTCAAAAAGGTCAAAATGGAAGGCCGGGACACTTCCTATTTGCTTTGCACTTTAAAATTTGCCATGGAAAAATTTTAACCCATTTATTCTTCACAATACCCCGTGAGTTAAACAGGCAGGTCATGTTTTATTTTTCTAAACACCAATTAGATTACTAAGATCTCAGGTTTGTATTGCTGGCAGTGGTAAAATCAAGACATGCACATGAAACAATTCCGATACGGAGGGAGATGAATGTAGAATGATCAAATGCATAGAGAAACTTCTAGAAGGTTAGTGCGGTATGTGTGCTGGTATAAAGGAGCCCTTGGAAGCCAGGGAGTGCTGTGGGGGTGTTGGCTACTTAGTCCGGGGCAGAAGAGGCCACAGCAAGCCCAAGAGGAAGAATCAATGGTGAATGGACATCCCCTGAGGGATGGGATGGTAGATAGACATGTAATGCCACTTTACTAAGGTGTGTTCCATGAGAGGCGTGTGACAGTTCAGAGAAAGTTAAGGAAGATGCTGACTGACCACCCAGCAGTAGGAATAGAAGCATATCTGAGAGGGCAGATCAGAAGAATCGTAAGTATCACTAGGCAGAAAAGGCATTACCTAGTGGGTCCTTAATGAAGTGTTTTGGTTTCTGGAGCGTTCATAAGTGCATCAAAAGGATAGACTGCTTGAATTATTTTAAGTGAAGAACAGAACATTTTATTTTACTATGTAAGATAAGATACGTATTTCCAGATGAGATTGTATAATGGAAGTGTCAAAATTGTCAATTACAGATAATTTTCTACCATATGTTTGAACAGATTAAAAAAAAAAAAACCAACCAGAAGTCAGTAAGTATCCTTAGTACTAGTGAAGATGGCAGTTGGGAATGAGGGGAGTAGTGTTCAATAAGTTTCTATTATGTGTTAGCTTTCTGCTTATATCCCGTATTGGTCAGTTTTCTCATTGCTGGAACAAAATACACAGCACTGTAATTTAAAGGACAGGTTTGTATTTCGCTCTTGGGGTCAGAAATTGCAGTCCATGCTCTGCTGGCTCCAAGGCAGAAACATCATGGCAGAAGGTCATAGAGAAACAAAACTGTTCATTTCCTGGTGGCCAGGAAGCAGAGCACAGGGGAATAGTGCCAGTGAGAGTTGTACCCTCAAAAGGCAGCCCCCAGAGACCCACTTCCTGCAGCTGTGGCCCACCTCCCAACAGCACACTCAGCCAGGAATCTCAGAGGATTAATTCACTGCTGAGTTCAATGTCTCTATGATCCAGGGGTCTCTTAGTCCAGTCGAGTCAACAGTTAAGATTAACTGGCACGTATCTTTTCTTTGCATTTTTAAAACAAACCTGTCAGGTGTTATGTTCATTTACAGCTCAGAAGACAGAACTCTGGAGAGGAATCTGCTACCAGTAAGAGGCTGACTCATAATCTGAATCCAGGTAGGTTTGCGTGTTTCTCAAGTTCAGAGCTCTTCTTAGGGTATCTTCTGTTCCACTGACCCTGTCCTTTTCACTCTAACTTCCTCAAGAAATACAGTTAGAATTCTAGCAAGGACCTAAAAAGGACTTATATCAATGCCCCGGCAAACCTTTCTCAGGGCTGGCAAGAAGAACCCTCGCAATGAAACAATCAAGGAATTGGCCACATCCCCCTTCCTCCTGCATTCTATTTGTTCCAGGCAAGTTATTTCTTTGTTGCCATAGGTCTTCAAACCAGGAGGTCTGACAGGGGTTAAGAGGACCTGAGAGGACAAAGGGAAGAGGGACATGTAGGACTTGACTATACACAATAAGCCTTTAAGGGAAAGGAGAAAAGATTTTGAGGGGTCCATGTTGCCCAGTCTAGTTCTGCTGATTAAGGAGCAGAGAAGTTTTCAAGGCAGAAGCTCTAGGTAAGAAAGAGCCTGAATGTACTCATACTAATGCCAAAGCACAAATGTAGGTGGCTGCACAAGACACAATCCTCAGAGTTGAGGGGTCACCACAGGGAGAGGGAGCTGTAGCAGCAAAGAGACACACAGCCAGACCTCTCAAACCTAACACTGACTTGTCGTTACTGAGACAAAATACCTGACACCCAAAATCAAAGGAGGAAAGGTTTATTTAGCTCACAGTTTGCAGAGGTTGCAGTCCATAATTGGCTGGATCCAAGGCAGGGTGGCCTGGCAGACAGCCATCGCAGTTCACGGCAGGCAAAAGGCAGCAGGGCAACAAAGGGATCAATGAGCCTCTTTCCGTCCCTTATATCTTATCCCGGCTACCTGCCCGTAGGGTGCGCAGCACTGCCACCTTTCATCCCAGTGCCCTTAATCCTAGCATCACATCCTCGATCCCAGCAGAACTATGCCAAACCAATCAGTGGACTAATTAAATAATCACACAGTCTAGATCCGGCCACCTCTGAAAACGCTCCACCTATGACTGCATGAGACTCTGAGGGGACATCTAGACACAAACCATAACAAACACCATAAAAGGAAATGAGCTGCAGACTGCCTTAGTTGGCTTTTTGTTACTATGCCAGGATATCAAAGGCTGGGTAATTTAAAAAGAAAAGAGGTTATTTTGGCACGTGATAGGGCCTCCTGCCACTTCATAACATCATGAAAATAGGAAAAAGGGAGCATGCAAGCAAAGGGGGCTGAAGCCCTGAGACAGCTGGTCTCTTGCTGTGTGAAAGGCATTAATTCACTGGTGAAGGCTCTACCTTCCTGACCCAGACACCTCCTAACACATGAACTTCTGAGGCATACACTCGTACTGTACCAGAACATCAGAGAGGAGGAGAAAGGGTGTATTTAGGAACCAGGATCGATAGAGGTTCTAAACTGTGGTACCTGTCATGGTAGTTCATGAGAAAGAGCCCAATCCCAGAGTTGTATCTGAACTCTTCTCTCTCCTCATATCAGGACCATGGTGCTGCTCTGAATTCTTCATCTTTCTTTTATCTGTGGAATGATCCGAGCTACTCAGGCAGGCATCCTCTATGTTCTCAAAAGGCGGTTCAACTTCCCTTTCAAGCCTGGTCTTTTACTCAAGAACCCTCCACCACATCAACCTGGTACATGCTCCATTTCTAAACACGCTTTGCTCTTTCTACCTTTCTGCTTTGTTCTCTGTATTAATTCTGGCCAAATGCACCTCCCCTGTAAATCACACTCTCTTCCCTGAAACTTATATACTGTAATGAACACACAAAGTTGCAATATAGAGCCTGAATGGGAGGTACGTCTCCATGTCATATCTCCTTTGTGTTTTACGTACCCTTGAGGGCAAGCACAAGATCTGTTTAAACCATTATTCCAAGGTATAATCAGTTGTGCATAATAGGTAGTCACTGTATAGCTGATGGATAAAGGTATTAAAAGGAATAACTACTCCAAGGTTTTCATTTTACAGATGAAGAAACTGAATTCCAATAAAGTGAACAACTTTAATCTGCATAGTAACAGTTGAGCCAAAACAGATCTAAGAGTAACAGGTAATGTAATTTGACTACCTTCCACACACTAGGCACAGCTATAAGATGACTTTATTTAGCCTTTCAAGAATCCCATTAAATAGCTCATTTAATAGAGGATTGAGCCATGCACACCAACTCATATAGCATTGTAAGTAGAAGAATCAAGATTTGAGCACACGCAGACTGGTACCAGAGTACCTGTGTTTACTTATGACTCCATTCTGTTAGTTCTTTATCCTCATTCTACTGTGTCATTCAACCTCCATTTTGTGGCTCAGTAGTTTCTTTCATATTTATAATTAAAGAGACATAAAGATATTGGGTGATTATAAGTTCTTAGTGTAAATCAAGCTTTTCATAAAGCTTGGAGAAATAACCCCCAATAGGCATTGCTGGTACTACTAATAAAGCCAAAAGGAAAATTAGGTTATTCTAACATGATCAGTAATTCCAGTTGAGAAAAAAAGTGTAGACTCTACTTAAATCTTCTATTTAGTTTTCCTCACAGCAGGTAGTAAACAGACTCATCTAAGGCTTAGACATGAACTTGGCTATTCTGAATCAACTATCTCTTTGATTTTTATTACCACTGACCTGAAAGAAAAAATACATTATTCTGCATTGATAGTAAACATGGTGGTGTGTGTGTGGGGTGGGTTATTGTTCATGAAGATGATAGCAATAGTTCAATTCCAATTTTTCTCCATGCACGAATATGCTTCTTTTGTAAAGCTTCAGAAACTAAAGCTCTTGAGCAGGAGATTTTGAATTACTTTCTGCTTAGTATTCCCTGCTAATTAAATTCCAGTTTATAATTTATTACAGTGTTCCTTTTGCTCATTCACTGTGTTTCTCTGTAAATTATCTCTAGGTTAGAATTACGAAATTTTTTCAGGGAAATGTAAACCCTGGATTTCCTATTAATTGTAACAGGAACTGAGAAAGCAATTACGCAGTGTTTCAGTCATCTCCAAAGTTGTAGGTTTGTAGTTGACATCCAGAGTCTTGGAATTTGCCTGCTGCAGACCCCTACTCATTGGGAACACTCTCTTCACACCTCCTCTGGGTAGCAGACTCTTCTCTTACAGTTCAATAGATCCTGCAAAATACAAGTTTGCTCCAGCCTTTCTGCTGCTTATGGCCCCTTTGTGCTTTCTGGTCACCTACCCTTCTTTATAGGGTTCATACTTCCTCACTTTTTAAGATTTACAGGAGAATAATATAGGTTCTTTCTTTTGATAGATGCTTCCATGAGTTCCCCAGTGAACCATTTAATGTATTAGAAAATTTTCTCTTTTATGTTCCATGACCTAGGCAACCAAGAGTTTTGGACACAGCTTCTGGGAAAGTGCTTCCAACTCCTTCCTTGCCTGTCTTCCATGCTGCCTGCTCACCTCCAGATGGCCATATTCATATTAGAGAAACAATGTGATATTTAAACTTGTGTGTCTGATTTATTTCTTAACATTATGGTCTCATGGTGCATCCATTTTCCCACAAATGAGTCCAGTTTCCATTTTCCCACAAATGAGTCCAGTTTCTCTTTCTTTATGGAAGAGTAGTGCTCCATTGTGAGTAAATATCACATTTTTTTATTCATCTGTTGATCAGCGTATAGGCCATTTTCAATATTTAGCTATTATGAACTGTGTGGTTGTAAACATAGGTATGCATTTATCACTGTAATATGATGTCTTCAACTCTTTCAGGAAGATAACTACAGGGGACTACCTGGGTCAAATGGAATTTCTAGTTTTAGTTTTCTGAAGACTCTCCATATTGATTTCCATAGTAGCCATACTAGAGTAAATTCTCACCAACAATGTAGAAGGGCTCTTTTTACCCTGCAGAATTGCCAGCATTTGTTATTTGAATTCTTGATGATAGTAATTCTTTCTGGGGTAAGATGTTTTAATTTGTATTTCTCTAATGGCTAGTGATAGTGAACATTTTTTCATGTATTTATTGGCCCTTTGTATTTCTTCTATGAAGTGTCTATTCATTTCATTTGCCAATTTTTTGACTGGGTCTTTTACAATTTTTTGAGTTTTTTATATATTCTACATATTAGTTCTCTGAGGAATACTTAGCAAAACTTTTTCACATTCTGTAGGTTGTCTTTTCATTCTGTTGTTTGTTTATTTATTTTTTTCCATTTTCTCAGCTGAGAGTGTATGATTGTTTTCTACTCTGTTGTTTGTTTAGAGCTTTGTAGTTTGATATCACCCCATTTGTTGATTCTTTGTACTATTTCCTGTGCAAACAGGGCTCTGTTTAGAAAGTCCTTGCCTATGCCCATGACTTGAAGAATTTTACTGATATTATCTTTCAGCAGCTGAAGTGTTTCTGTTTTAACATTTAATTCTTTGATCCATTTTGATTTTAGTTTAGCACATGGTGAGAGACATGGTTCTAGATTCAATCTTATGCATGTTGATAGCCAATCTTCCCAGCCTCATTTATTAAAGAGGTTATCTCTCTCTAGTGTATGTTTTGGAACCCTTTGTCAGAGATCAAATAGTTGAACGTGCGTGGGGATGTTTCTGTATCCTCTATTCTGTTCCACTGATCAGCATATTTGCATTTGTGCCAGTACCGTGCTGTTTTTCTCACGTGGCTTTGTAAAGTACCTTCAAATCTGGTATTGTGATGCCTCCTAGTTTGCTCTTGTTACTCAGGATTGCTTTTGCTATTCTGGGTCTTTTCTGGTTCTTTATGAATTTTAGGATTGTTTTCTCCAGTTCTGTGAAGAACGCTATTGGTATTTTGATTGGATTGTGTTAAATCTGTATATCAGTTTTGGAAGTAAGGGCATTTGGGCTCTATTGGCTCTGTCTATCTGGAAACAGAGGATGTCTTTCCATTTTCTGATGTTTTCTTCAATCTCCTTTTTCAGAGTGCTGCAGTTTTTGTTGCAGAGGTCTTTCACTTCCTTAGTTAGGTTAATTCCTAAGTATTTAATTTTCTGTGGTGCAATTGTTAATGGTACTTTCTCCCTAATTTCTTTCTCAGTTAGTTCGGTATTGGTGTACAGGAATGCTACTGATTTTTATGAAACTCTCATATTTAAGAAACACATTTCTGAGTGGTCCTTTCCACTTCACCCAACTCAGCTGTCACATCTTTTCTTTCTTAAAAATAGTGCCATTTATAGACTTTGCAGTATTAAAGTTCTTAGAATTCCTTACTGGATCTGAGGGGTGCTAGAAGCATAAAATCACTTCCACAATGTTTCCACATGCACAGGAAGATCTGGAAACCATGCATAGGAAAATCTGTCTTAGTATTCTTTCAGTATCTGAAATTCACTTTGTTGGCATTTTAGTACAATTTTTTTTAACATCTTTCTACATGGTATTTTCAACTATTTACTATCACAAATAATTCTTCAGTGACTGTTCTTAAATTCATATTACTTCATAAAGGTCCAAGATGTGGAATTAACTGGTGGCCAAAGGCCAAAGCTCTCATTTTTCTTTTGATGGCTATTGTCAAGTTGATGTTTATACTGGTTCATACTCCTGCATAGAGTTTTATACATCAAGTCATACTTCCAAAAGCCAACAATTGAGGGAGAATATTCTCTCACACCATCATTACATGTTTTCAACTAGATTTTATTATATTCAAATGTAGGAATGGATGGGTAACAGATGACCAAATTACTCAAGCCTAAACTATCAAGCTTCAAACTAAAAAATCACAAAATAATGTTGATACTTATATGCAAACCTCTAAATTTCATGTCCTTTTTAGAGTTGGATAAAATGACTATAACATTTGCTGTGTTAGTTGGGATGTACATTGATAGTGCCTTTTCATGTGAGATTTTACACAGTACGAGTTCTATATTGAGCATGTAATTTATGTCCAATAACATGCTTTCCTGAGAGAAAAAGCAAGACTCTTTCTACTTATTCCCATGAAAAATATAGGCCCAAGAAATAAGTATGCTGACTTCAGGTATTTTTATCTATTTAGAGAATCCCTGGTTCTGAGTAATACAAATAAATGAAGTTTGCTGATGCTATTTAGTGGTGGTTAAAAGTTGGATCAAAACATCCTAAGGATAGGATAATTTACTATTAGTTGGATGTAAATCTCAGTTGTTTTCAAGACTTTCCTCCAACCAACACAACTGTTTTGCACAGAGATCTAGCCCAGCCAGCCCTCTTCTTGGGTTAGCCCTGCCTTCAAAGTAACTCAGGGAGGCTTCTTTCACTTTGCATGGGAATACAGGGCTGTAAAATGACTGCAAACTGGATCTGCACAAAGAGATATTCATAAGTGAGAGGAAACATTATGATTGTTATATAGCCTTTAGAAATTTTTTGCCAAAACTTAAAAAGTATCTTACTATACTATGTAGGGACTATAAAAAAGAGTAACACTAATATTTATTTAGTGCAATACAAATATATTGATATTATATTTTGATGTTTTGGTATATAATTCTTTATAATTAATGTATTTTGAGTTGAAATTATTTTTATATTATAATACTAGTTCCATGGAGAATCCAAGTTATTTCTCTGTACTTTCAGCAAGAGTAGTGTTTGTCTTTTCAATCTTGTCAATGTATAACTTAAGATACAGAAAGTGCATCATTCCTGCTTTGGGAATTGTCACACTGCTTTCTAGTTTTGATCAACTTCAAACATTTTACCCTTTGTGCTTTTTCAATGCCATGAAATGCCTCTGAGAGTTCTTTTAAAGGGAAGATGTCACCTCCTCTAGGACACTTTCATTCTTTTTGTCACAACCTCTTTCCTCATTTATGTTGATAAGTTCACCTTCACTAAGTTCCTCTGACGTGAATCTGGAATCACCTGAGTGCAGATACCCCTGTAGTCAGAGATACAACTCCTTTTATGCTCATTCAATGCATTACCAGTTTTCATGTCTTTGCTGCATTTTAATCTTTGCTGGAAAATTCTCTGTGTTGATTAATTTGTGAAAAATGTCAGATGTCTGTCAATAGAAGACAGGGAGGAAATGCAACTAACTCTACACTTCGCTGTCTATGTGTAAACTGAACATGGGTGTGTGGTGACCAGTTACTTGCTAATGTTGAAGGAAATGACATGATTGGCCAGTGACCCTGCTGCACATCTGCTAACTGTTTACTGAGTGTGGACTGAAGAATTAATAGGAAACCATACTGTATACAATTATCTTGCTAATTTACACGGTGGTTGAAATTTGAACCATGTTGTTGGAGGACTGTCTTAACTAAACTGTGGTCACCAAAATTTATGCAAAGCAAGGGCTGATGTGGGCTATAAAAAGAAATGATGTATGTATTTTTTATTCACAAAGATTCCCTTTTGGAAATAATTAGGTATCTTCTCTTTCTAGGTATACGGTTTAAAAATAGGAGAGAAAAATGGAATGAAATACTAGAATCTGGTGAAAAACCATTTCAAGTTCATCTCTGTACGTTAGTTTACTTATCAAATTACTTAGTATTTACTGGTCAAGACATTTTTCCAAGAGCTTTATAGACATTATCTCATTTAATAATCTTAACAGCAACGAGGGACCTATAGCTCTTTTTTTCTCTCCTCTTACACGTGGCAGAGCAAGATTCAAAGTCAAATCTGGCTTTGGATGACATGTATTCACCCAGTACGTAATGCTGCCTGATGTCACTGGCTTGTATTGCTAATTCTGCAAAGTAATACATTACCAGGTAATTGAGTCTCACAGTAAAGTTAGGTCTATCTCATTTATTATGGCTGTTTATGTTATGACTATAGGCCTAAAATTCAATATGCAAAGCTCGCATTATCTACCACAGAGATTAGTAAAACTCTGTAGAGCTTAAGAGAGAGGTTTCTTTTTTCCTGGAGTTGTCATGAATGCAAAGGGAATGAGTTAGAGGAAAGAAAATACAGCTGGTGACATCTTTTGGAGTCTAAATTAACTAATCAGAGAGTCAGAAGGCTGGCACTCTGACCATGAAGCTCTTCGTGAAGGTGGAAAAGAACAACAACAACAAAAATAAAACAGGATCATGGAATGTGGCAGTTACTGACTCGATTTTAACTCATGTTATGGAGGTGTCTTCAAGGAAATAGTCAAGTCAACTGTGCTGAAATTTAAGTGGCATAAACTGATTTTGCCTTGCAAAAAACTGTACACCCTTCTGATCACTAGGCTGCAAAATAGAAGTAAATTTTAGTGGCCCTGGCCAACATTTTGAGAGAAAAGGTCTTAAAAAGACACACTTAACAGAAATTGATAATTCAAAAATAACCCATGTCTTTTGTGAAAGTCTCTTTAAAGAATGCTAGTGATCAAATAACTTAATCTGAATCATTGGACCTGTGGTTAAAAATCAAGCTGGTTGCTTATTTCTGTGCCCTCTGTGTTGCATTGCCTCTTCCTGAATATCAGCATGGTGCTTAGCAACTGCCAGCCTTCCCATTTTCAGCGCTATTCTTTCCTCTCTTAGGAAGTTAGAAAAAATCAAAAGGTTATGCAGATTGTTACTAGAAATAACTTAATCATAAAACAATATGAATGATTACAATGAGACATTCATGGAGATAAAAACACAGAGAAGAGATCAGTAGAAGGTTTACTTAAAAACACAGAGAAGAGATCAGTAGAAGGTTTACTTCTCTTACTTTCTACTTTCTGAGTCTAGTTCCAGTAGTTAGTGAGAGCAGCTTTAGCATCTACACAATATATCTTGTTTCCTCAGTGATTTCATTTAAAGGGAAGAAGAAAAAAGAGAAGGATCAAAATTGAATAAAAATTAATCAAATGGAGCACAAATGGTAAGAGCACAAATAAAAGTCAAAGAATTAAAAACAAGAGACAAGTTTGTGTCCTTGGCAGGTGAATCAACCACTGCGGCCACCAGTTTCTATTAAGGTATCTTCCCAAAAGAATTAAAAGCATCGTGCTGCAGCGATACATGCACACCCATGTTTATAGCAGCACAGCTTGTAATAGTGAAATCTTGGAAACAGCCCAAATGCCCATCAACAGCAGAATGGATAAAGAAAATGTGGCTTTTTTATACAATGGAGTACTACTTTGCCATAAAGAATGATAAGCTTGAGATATTCCTAGGTAAATGGATACATCTTGAGACAATACTGTTGAGTGAAATAAATCAGACACACATATTTAAATACTGCATTGTTTCTCTGGCATGAGAAACTGAAAGTGTAAATGAAGACTAAAATGTATTATATTGGGAAAGGGAAGAAAATGTCCAAAGGGGAAAAGGAACAAGGGAGGGGGAAAGGAACAGAGGGGCAAGAGAAATAAGAAATGGAAGGAAAAAATGGAAACAAAGCTTTTGTAAATAGGGAGGGAGGAGGGGGTGAGGGGAGGGGAGGGGAATGGGAAAAAAGAAGCAACAAGATGTATCTTGTACAGGTACAAATCCCCTATGATGAATGTTATCACTATGGACATCTAAAATGTACCATTAAAATAAAATAAAAAAAGAAGAAGAAAGAATTAAGCATTGATCCCTAAATTTAATTTCTAATGTATATAATACTAAAAATGCACTTCAATTATTTTAAGGTTACTCAATAAACTGTAATATCTATTAGGTTACTCTAGTCAGTGATTATGCGCTTCCATCGATTTTCCACTTCTCTCAGAGTAAATTCCAAATTCTTTACCATGGCCCAGGAAGCCCTGAGCCATCATCCTTTACTAGTCTTTCCACAGATGTCTCTGTTCACACTCTTTTCTGTGCATGCTGACCTTTTTCAATGTGTCACTCTTGCCAAGCTCATGCCCACCTTGAGACTTTTGCCTTTCCTTTATCTTAATTTGTAACATTTCACATCAAAAGTTATCAAAATCCTTGCCCCTTTCTTATCTTTCATTTTCAGCTGAGATGTCCCTCCTTCGCCTAGAAGCCTTCCCTGCCCAGCTAATGTAAGAGAGCTTTTCCTCAGCTAATTTCTATCACTTACTCTATGTTTAATTCCTGAAACACAACTTGTAGTTATCTCATTCATTTACTTGCATATTATTGCTTTCTATTACATAAGACTGAGTCACATGAGGGCAGGAATCTTCTCTTTCTCATTCACGCATACATCTTGGCAATAGCATCTTGAAAATGGTAGGTATTAAATAATTATTTTGAGAATAAATGAATAACTGTGTATTATTCAATGATAACCTCATCAACACTTAAGTACAATGTTTGGTATGTAGTATAGTCAGTAAACAGTTGGGGCTTTTCTGGTTCTGTTTTTGTGGTGTTGACGATAGAACCCAGGACCTTGCATGCTAATGAAACACTGTAAACCCTGAGTTATACCTCTAGTCTAGTTTCTTAATGTCAGTGAATGGGTGAACCTAATTGCCTTCTTAATAGAAGTGCTAGTATGAATTATTTATTATCGTCTGTATAGGTTTTCTATTGCTTCTAAACAAACTGTTACAAATTCAGGGTTTTAAATCAACACAGATTTGTTATGTAATAGTTTTAGAGGTCAGAAATCTATTAGGAGTCTCACTGAGATAAAACTAAGATGTCTGGTAGGGCTACATTCCTTCAGGAAGCCCTCAGGGAAATTTATTGTCTTCCTTTTCCAACTTCCAGAGGCTGCTCTCATTCGTTGGATTGTGACCCCTTCTGTTTTCAAAGCCAGTTGAATGTTTCTCATGTTGTATCACTCTGACACTAACACTCCTGCTTCCCTCTTCTACTTTTAAGTACTCTTGTAACTTCTTTGATGTACTCTGATAATCCAAGATAATTTCTGCATCTCAAAATCGTTAAGTTAATAGCATCTGCAAAGTGCTGTTTGTGATATAACAGAACAGATTCAGAAGTTCCAGGGATTAGGATATGATAACTTTGAGGAGAGGCAATTATTCTGCTTACCACATTGTCACTTGGTATGATTCCAGACACAAATTGCCTTTGTCTGGGACAATCCCATGGAAGCCCTGTGTTAGCCAGCTTTATCATTGCTGGAACAAAATACCTGACACCTACAACCTAATGGAGAAAAAGTTTAATTTGGCTCATGGTTTAGGGGGATTCAGTCCATGGCAACTAGCTTTAAAGCAGAAATGGCATTGCAGAAGGGCATGGCAGTGGAAAGCTGCTCACCTCATGAGAGCCAAGAAGTAGAGAGAGAAGAAAGGATCCATTCATATGCTGTTGGATCAGTGGATCAACACATTAATAAGTATAGTGCTCTCATGATTCAATCACCTTCTAAAAACCCAACTTCTGAACACTTTTGCAGGGCATTCTAGATCCAAACCATAACATTTCCAAAAAACTCATGTTCATCTCATTATATAAAATATATTTAGTCCACTTCAAAGAGTTGCCAAATTCACAACAGTTTCAGCAGTGCTGAAAAGTCCAAGTCCAAAGTCTCTTTTGAGACATGAGGCATACTTAGCTATGAGCACCTATAAAAATCAAAAAGAAAATTAAATATGTTCAACATAGAATGGAATAGAAAAAAAAATTCCATTCCAAAAGGAAGGAATAGGAGGATAGAACACAATTGGATCAAAGCAAGACCAAAACCCAGCAGGGCAAACATTATGCTCTAAAGCTCTATGTCAGCACCTGCTGGTTGTGGTGAGATGTGAGCTCCAAAGAGCAGTCCTGTTCCTATTGGCCTTGCTAGTGGTAGCTAAAAGGGTCTTTCTCTTGGACTGGTTCTATTCATTGCCTGTTATTTTCCTCAGCAGACATTCCCCATTCATGGCACCTCCAACTTGCTGGGGTCTCCATTATATCTTTGGCTTCACTCTCACAGCTTCATGCACTGCCTTCTCAAGGGCACACTGCCTGAAATCTAAGTAAAAGCTTCCATGACCCCACTATCCTTCTATTCTGCATGTCTGAAAAACCAATAGCATGTTAAGGATACCAAGGTCTGTCACTGATAGTCTGGCCTCTTTGCACCATGGCTGCAAAGGCCTCTGAGTACCTGGATGGCTGACATCTGGAAAATACTTCAGTAGGTGGCCTTGAATGAACTGAGTGTTCTGGGCCTCTCTTTTCAAAGAGAATTCTTCCAAAGGAAGTGAATTTCAAAGTGAATTCTTTTACATCCTTGAACCAGAGATGTATGGGGTCTGACCATTTCCTGAGATACTCTCAAGGCATCTATCCTATTGTCCTGATACAAACTACCCGACTTCTTTCTAATGCTAATCTTTTCAGCAACCTAGCTCTCCTTGGCCTCAAGTTTACATGTGATTTCTTCTGGGGAAAAAATTAAGTTTATCAAATTTTTCTGCTTTGCATTTTGCCCCTAATTTTCACCATAAATCTGGCTAAAAGCAGTCAAAGGTATCCTTGCTGTGGCCTGAATACTGGGCTGCCTTCAAATTTCCTCCGCCAGATCGATTAGTCAAACATCCTTAATTCTAGTCTCCTGCAAATTCTCAGGATATTGGAAAAATGAGGACAGATTTTCTGATAGAACATAACACATATGTCCTCTCTTGTTTACCTATTAATGGAACCCTTGTTTCTATCTGAAATTGCCTGGGCCTGGCCTTCACCATCTGCATTCCTACCAGAATTCTGTTGTTCTGAGCTCCAATCAGAATCATTGATCTTGCTCTGTTTATGCCATGTTCATGCTAGGGCTTCTCTAGCCCACATCTCCAAACCTTTCCAGACTCCTGCAAACCACTTCCAAAGGCTTCTACACCACATGGTCAGGTATAGTCACAGAAATGACCCTGTTCCTCTGGTACCAATTTTCTGTATTAGTCAACATTTTTTTTTTTTTTAACTGAGAAAGAACACCCAACACCCACAAGTTAAAGGAGGAGAGATTTAATTTGGCTCATGATTTGGGGGGATTTAGGCCATAGTTGGATAGCTCCAAGGTAGAAATGGCATGGTGGAAGGGCATGGCAGATGAAGGCTTCTCATTTCATGACAGCCAAGAAATAGAGAGAGAAGGGAGGAGTTGGGGAAGCAGCTATACCCTCCACAGTCATGGCCCCAGTGACAAGCCTCTTCCAACCAGATCCCTCTTCCTAAAAGCACATTTAGCGATGAACTCATCAGTGGATCAGTACACTGGTGAATATAGTGCCCCATTATTCAATCACCTTCCAAAAGCCCCACCTCTAAACATACGACACTTTTGGGGGATATTCTAGAGCCAAACCATAACAAATCCCTCTCATAGCTTTTGAACGTGTGTTACATTACCATATTCTGGTGAGGAATTCTCTGTAAATAATTTTATCTCTCATTTTCCCATCTCAGAGCTCTGGCCTGAATATGTGAATAATGCTGTTTTGCATACAATGAGCAATGAGTTTAGATTATTACCTCATCTGCATACAAACAGCCTGAAAATAAGCAGACACTGACATCTCTGGACAGGCTAAAAATCCATTTTTGTTGCTGGTAGACGATCATTAAACTAAGAGAAAATATATTACATTCCTATCACCAAAATTGGAACAATAGAACTATATCTTGTAAGAAGATAAAATTCAGTGAGAGCTGAGAAAATTGCATCATTATTACAAGGATCTATCTTATGACTGGAGGGTTGGGGGGAGAAAGGCAGGATTGTGGACTCCAAAATCTACATTTGGCTAAGGCAATTCTCTTCATTTTCCTAGGGTAAATCAGCGTATACAATGAAGACCCAGGGGCCTAGCACATTAACTTGCCATGGATATATTCTCTGTCTTGGCACTACTAGTGTTCCTGGAATTATTTATGAAGGCGCTCTTGCTGTATTTACACGGCATGCAGCATTGTACATAGCAGGCTGCAGAAATGAATAATGCCCTAGAAGCTACTAACCCTTTGTGCTTAGGTCTAATAACTGAATCAGCAATAGCTGCTTCACTGTGTCCTGCTTGAGATTATAGCACAGCCATAAATAAGCTCCCGGCAGCAGGATTCACTTGGCATCAGTGAATGACAGGTTCATGTTGTTCCCCGCTACACTATAAACAATGTTCTTCACTAAGACTTTTTTTTAAAGGTGATGAACTTCAAATATAGACACCAGGATTTTCTGAAATCTCATTTTGCTTGAATCAAATCATTTGATGTGTACGTCAGGTCTTGTTTGGGAATTTCCCTGTGAGAAGGGGTAAGAACAACTCTGATAAGCAGAGATTCCTGCACTGTTGTTCTTCTCTCTAAATTACTAAGAATTGCATGGAAAGTCACCCTTCTAAATGGAAGCTTTTTCTTTTGCCAGCTGCCATGACTTCTCAGGATCTTTAGAAGAAACCAGTAGATTTCAAACTTGCATTTTACAGCCCAGTTTGATAAAGAGAAACTGAGATTTCTTCCCCATGTCTTCCCACAGGCCACATAGAAATGCTTAACCAGAATTCTTTGAGAAACAGGTGTTTCTTTTACCAAAATGCAAAGGTCACTGAAACAGATGTTTCTTTTGCCAAAATGCAAGTTTAAATATCTCTAATGAAAATCTTTGAAATTCATGCAAGAAGCAAGCACTTAAAAAGCTGTATTAGCCCCTTTTCTATGACATCACCAAAACATCAGGCAATATGTTACTTACAATTTATGAAGACAATATGAACAAAGCCCCATAAACACTAGAGAGAAGCACAGAGCAAGAGTCCTGGAGCGAGTCCTCTAGTGTGACCACAACAGTAGTAAGGCACTTTGTCAATAACGGACATGGAAAAGGCCCTTCCCCCTCCTGGACTTTACCTAGCCTCATCTTCTTAGCAGGTGCATCAGCCTCCAGGCGCCTCACATCTCTTCTATGGGCTGGGGAAGCAGGCAGTGCTGGAGAAGCGAGATTTGGGTGGCCACGGGAATATCAGGTCTTCTCAGAGCAGCTCACCTGGAACCTCGGGGGGCAGTTTCATTCGGAAGTATGTATTTCACAGTGTAGAAACCTCAGGATTTCCATGATGAAAACATCAGACTGGTGTCTGTAAGAAAAAGGAGAGGGAGGGTGCATTTGTGGGGAGTAGCTCACCTGTGCCCCGCTAGGCATCTTTCCCAAGATGGCACTCCATGGCATGCCATGACAGCCGGCCTTTCTCACAAGGCAACCCAGGCAGGCTGGTTCCATGCCAGCTCCCACCTTGCCTAGGGAGATCCCTTTCTGTCTCCAAAGCTCCCTCCTCCCTGGAGGACTCTGTTTGCTCAACACCCAGACACTTGGAGGGGCTACATCTTCTGACTATGAAGGTAATGCAAGTTCATGACAAAGTGAGTCATATCAAAATAAAAAAAAGATAAAATTCATCATTGATTCCTCAGCATAAAAGTAACCACCATTGCCAGCCATTTAGATGCCGATGATCTTTCCCTTGAAATACATAATCCCGCCCCCCCCCCCTTTATTTTTTTGTGCTCAGGATCAAACTCAGGGCATTCTGCTTGCTAGGCAAATGCTCTACCACTGAGATACATCCCCAGTACCACTAATCCAGTTTTTAAAAGCCATTAAAGTGAGGTTACACGTATTGCTTCCCATATCCTTGGATCTCTGGTTCATAGAAGTGAACGAACTCATAAATATAATTGTATGACATAATCAACACCCAGGAAAAGAACAGTCAGGAATTAGAATTTTTTTTAACTTGAAAAACCCTAATCATTCCCCCAATGTCACTAAATATGCCCTAAACACAATTTTAGTCACTGCTTATTATTTCGTGTTGTAAATGCATTGCAATTAATTTAAATGGTTCTGTGTTATAGATATTCAAAGGGTGATTTAAAAATACAGTGAATGTTTAAATTAAAAACTTATTACAGTGAGAGACACATTACCATTAATTTCTTTGAAAATACTCCCCCTCACTTTGAACACACTCATCTCATTCTTGCTACTTCTTGCAGCAGTTCTGGTTTTTGTGTGGGCAAACGATTTCATCCTCCGTTATGACAATGCTCCATGTCATATACCGTCAATGGTAGACCAAATACTGTCAAACAAGAACATATAGTGTATCCTCATTGTGGCAGACTGATTATGGTCAACGTGAGCGGGAACGCCCAGCTGAACTGAGTCAGCGTGGTTCTGGGCGTAGAAGACCCACCTGAGCATTATTGCCGGCCCAGCGTAAAGGAGAACCGGAGGGGAAAATTGCAGGCGGCTGATTTCCCAGGAGAAGCTCTGTTGTGGCTAGTTTCCCTGAAAACACCCGCGGGTTCATTTAGTCAGAGGAGCTCTGGGCCTTGCTGTTGTTGGGGCTGGCCGCTGTTTGCTTTGGGGGAGCTCTGGTCTTCATCTCCACAGTGAGTGTCCTGTCCTGGCTCCAGTACAGATTCTTCAGCCGTTTAGTGCAGACACAGACTTACACTGGACAGTGCCGTGGGCTCCCAGACCTTGACTGGATCTTTTGGGTCTCCAGCTGCAGACAGACTTTTTGCACTCACCTGCGTTTGGCTCGTGGGTCAGTGTTGTAACTCGTAAATGCCCTGTATTAGATCTGCTCTCTTGCAAACCACTGACTCTAGAAACTACTGACTAATACATTCACCCACCATATTCACCAGAGCTGGTACCACGTGGTTCCTGATGCTTCTCCAAAGTCAACATGAGCATGAAAGTTAAACATTTTCAATCAGTGCGGGACCTCAAGGCAGCTGTGACAGCACAACTAAAGACATTCACGAAAGAGGATTTCCAGAACTAGTTCAGAATGTGGCAAGAATGATGGGATGAATGTATTTGAAACAAAGGGAAGTATTTTGAGACTAATGGCAACATGTCTTTTACTGTCATAAGTGTTCTTTAAAGTTTTTTTAAACATTCACTATATTTTTTGATCATACCATGTATAGGCCAAGTGCAATTTTCAATAAACTAAAAATAAAGCAAAGCCTAGATTTATTCACAGACCTTCTTGACTAGCTCTGATAACTACATTAAAATATACTTCTTAATCAAATGATAAAAGCGTTTTTTCACTTTTTGATGTACTGTGGTACGCTGGCTTTTGAACTTAATTCTTCCCATGATTCTGGGGAAGATGACAGTATTCGTGTTAAAGCACGAAGATGGCCACAGTTAAGTTTGTCACCCAGTGTGGCGTTCACAAAGACAGCAAAATTTTGTGGAATGCTGCTGTTTGAGAATGGAATTGTCTGTGAACAGAAGTGTTCGTGAACTGAGGTAATAACTGTATGTAATGAAACCCCTAAAAAGCTTATCAGTTTATAATTTTACCATCTGTTTTTCCATTCTCTTCAAACACTGAAAATTAACTTTATCAACTTTGACTAACTTGAAAAGCAATGTTATTTTATTGCATTTTAATTTGTATTTCTTTATTAGTGAGATGTGAGATTCTAATATATTTATGAAGTATTATATTTCTTCCTTGTAATTGACTTTATGAGTTTTTTCTTTCCTTTTTTGTTTCTAATGAGATATGTATTTTTCAATAATTCATTTGTTCATTTAACTAATTACTACTAAATGTTTACAATGTGCCCAACAGTGCCTAAATTGACAGAAAAAAATATTGGGAAAATGGGGGTGTTAGATGTCGTGTTTTCTGCTTTTAAGGACAATTGCATTTGTTTTCTCACTGAAGTATAAAATCTCTTTATACGTTAGGGCTATTAACTCTTTGTCATAGATTACTAATATTTTTATGAATTTTCTATTTCTAAACTTTGTGTATAGTAGTTATTGTTTTATGCACCTTTAGAAGGGAAGTCATCTGCATTTCTTTGGAAGGGGAGGGAAGGAGTTTGTCCTGGAAGAGAACGTCCTCCCTAAATCCACTCTCCATTCACCTGCAGTTTCACTCTTTTCAAATAAATTTTCTATGTGAGTTTTTATTTGGATATATGCCATGAAGCTTTAGAAGTTTACTACTTTCCAAGTGGTAATTAATTATTCTAGTACCATGTATTAATGATCTTCCACATCATCACTGTTTAGCAGCTCAGATTTATTATCAGCTAACATTTTATTAACATCAGGGTCTAAGCTTTCTATTCTGTTCCATTGTTCTGATTATTCTTGGGTCAGTGTCACAGTCTTCATTATTAAGGACTCACACTGTGTTTTAAATAAGACAGTGTAATTCCTAGTATTTATTTCTTTTAATCTTTTGGCTGTTTTCACTATATTTTTTTTTTCTGGTACAAATTCACTTTATTAAGACCAAACAAATCCTCACTGACACACTGATCGGAATTGCCACAATTTCCCTTTCTACCATAAATCTGTTATATGAGGTTTTTTCACTGACCTGTGTTCCCAGCTGGTGAGTGAGTCTCTGTAATTATTACCTTTTATTCCATAGTCCCCTCACATTCCTGACCCAGTGTCCCCACCTTACAGGACTACCTTATGCAAATCTGTCAATTCAGGTCATTTTTCAGAAACTCTGCCTCCTAAACCAGAAGAAATGTGGGCCCAAAAGAAAGTTGTTTAGAAGTTAAACAAGATAAAAAGAAAGAAGTCTGAATCTCAAATCCAAATTTGAGTTTTGAATTAGCAGTATACGTTTATAAATCAGGATAAATACAAATCCATTTATTTCTATTTGATTTGATTAAAGTGTTATATACATTTTCTACAGTTTATTACAAATGCAAAGTATTTCAGGTATTTTATGTTCCTTTTAAGATGTATGGGCTTGTGGTTCCAATAGATCATTACTCTAGAGAATAGAAAAAAGTTTAAGTTCCCTAAATTCTTATTTAATGTTATAAGAGATGTATTTGGTTCAGGTAGTCATTTCCTATAGTTTTTCACTGAGGACACCTGCATCCCCTGCCTCCCTCCTTATTCTTGACCATCTAGCTTGTAATATTTGTGATTTTCAGTCATCCATTTTGTATACCTGTCTATGAAAGAAGAGGTTTAGGCCCATACAAGCAAATGTATGAAAGCTTTCCATGAGCTCTAAAAAATTAAAAATGATAAACTGGTCCAAATTTTCCAGAGAGTACCAGCAGATAGGGAGCTATCTTTATTACTTGTGAACCTTGAGAAAACTGAACATTAAATCTCTGTTTATCCAGCTCTAAGCCATAACAGCTTGCTTAAAATATTTTCAGTCCATTCCGAATAATGTAACTCACAGAAAGCCAAAGGACGCATTAAGTATTCATTCTTATCTCGCTTGGTGCTTAGAAATAGGTCAAATTTCTTACTCAGAGGTCCAAAGAAACTTTGCTGATACACGGTAGTTTGAATTGTTTGTTCTATTTTGTTTCTCTTGAAGAACTGGGTTGAAGCAAATAAGGTACCTCCCAGGTAAAGAATTACAGGTAATTCCAATGGATAGTAAAAGAGTGCACAATCCTGCCGTGAAGCCTGTTTGAAGGCTGGGGTGTGTGTCAAGGATCCTGCCAGCCATCTAAACAGGCAAGCATTCAATGGCCCTACTACGTGATGCTATATATGTTGTGTATTGGATCGATCTCAGTCTGACCCTTTTGAATGATTAGTTTCGCCATCTCTGGCATGCCACCACTTTGGCAATCAGTGTGAGGTTCAAGATTTGAAAGGCGTTGTTTAAATGGAGAACTTCCCGGTGTCTCTAAACCCTGCCCCACCTCAGAGAATCACTAGGGACTCTCCCACGGGTCTCAGTACTTGCACTTGCCTCTCACATGATGCAAATGCCATTGCTGAAAGATTTGTGCAGCGATTGAAGTTCTCCTGGGAATACTTCATCCCAGAGTCCCAGGGTGTCAAGGCCAGAGAAGTTGCCTCAATTTTGCAAACCCTGGACCAGGGTGTACAGGCAACCACCACTGGGCAGTAAGCCTTTCATTCCAAGGAAGTCCTCTTCAAAATTCTCTTTCCACAGTCTTTGAAATTCCTTATTTTTTTCCTGATTTCAAGTGGCAATTGCTCTACAACTGGGTATAATTTAATTTCTATGTAAATAAAATTATATTTTCATTTATGTTTCAACTGAAGCTGAAAAAATTCACTATGTCTAGCTTGTTAAGTATGAAGAATTAGCAGAATGAGTCTTCTTTCATAGTTCGAAGATAGAATTCTAAGTTATATTTATACTTCTCAATGTAATGGTATGATTACATTGAATCAGACTTGTGACATTATCTAAAATATCTGTAGTTTTCTTACCTGGCAGTTTTTTGTTCACTTTTCTTGTTAAAAGCTCATGAACTCCTTGTCTAGCCTTTCCTGTTTTTTCTAATTCCATGTTCATATCTGAGTCATTACATATTTTCTTGGCAGTTTCAGGAGATAAATACGTCTTAGGAGACCTTTAATGAATGTATACTTTCCTTGGACTTCATGGAGCCTCTTGCCTTTTCTGTTGTCTTATTTATGTTTAAAATGATTTTAAAAGTTCTTATTTTTCTCTAGATCTTTTATATTCCTCTGACATAAGATGATAGTAGAAGTTGACAAAACTAGAATGACACCGAGACTCCAGTGGTTCTGTATCAGGGTTATAGAATTAAAATATATATATAGCATTAGTTGAAGATTAAACAAATACATGCTCAGGAATATATAATCAAGTAAAAGCCCTTTAAAAGAGTGAATTAATTAAAAATAAGTGACTGGAGTTTAATATTACATATAAACATGCTGCTGTAGTTTTGATCCGGGTGTCCCCCAAAGACTCCTGTGTTAATAGCTTGGTCCCCAGACCTTGGAGCCATTGGAAAGTGTGGAAACTAGACAGAGGTCTTTAGATCTCTGGAGACATGCTCCAATGGGAAATAGGAGACCCCTGAAGTCTCTTTCTCTGCCTTTTTTAAAACTTCCTGGCCAGGAGGTAAACAGTTTTGCTCTGCCATTTACTCCCTGCAATGATGTGCTGCCTTGCCGCAGGCCCAAAGCATGTCATGGACTGGAATCTTCTAAACTGTTATCCAAAATAAATGTTTTTTCTATAAGTTGATTGTTTCAGATATTTGTTACAGTGATGGAAAGGTGACTAATACACAGTCCAAATTTAATTTTAAAAATAAGTCAAAATATAGCCAGAAATCAATATGGGTCTCATAAATAATACCAATATTTACACAGAGTTTATAATGTGCTAAGCACTTTATGTGTATTAGTCTACTAACTTTCACAATAACTTTAAGTTACATATTATTAGCCCCATTCACAGCTGAAGTAGCTGAGGCGCAGGAAGGATAAATAACTCAGAAGTCCCATAACTGGCAGTGGCAAAATCAAGCTTCAAACTCATGTCATCTCACTATACTTAAGTTCTTGACCACTATGCAATGCTGCCCCTGAGGCTTACTCCAGGCAGCTTCCACCCAAGGGTCAGCCAAGAGCCTGATCTGACTAACAGTCTCCTGTCAGATGAGTTGTGACTAATTCACATAGTTATGCAAAATGGAACCCACAGAAAGTTTCAAAGTAACACCCTGAACTGCTTCTTGTCCCTAATATAACCCACAGACAAAGTCCTGATTTAGCATTGCAGGATTCAGCAAATAAAAACACAGGGCAAATTTGAATTTTGGGTAATCACATGCTTTTATGGAAATATGTCCTAGGCAATATTTCAGAAATGCTTAGACTAAAGAATTATTTGTTGTTCGCCTAAAATTCAAGTTTTAATGGCTATACTATATTTTACCTGGCAACCCTATCCAGAATCTACTTTGTTCCCAAATATTGTCAGCTGAACAGAAAAAGGACACCCATATACAAATTTGAAAGCTCATCTTGAACTTGGGTGATCTCAAGAATTATTTCACCCCTGGAGTCACCTGAGCTTGTGATTTTGGTTATGACCCCCTAGTTCTCTGCTCCCCCAGCCACCAGCTACCCACCGTGCTAGCAGCAAATTAGGCCCAGTTCACTGAGTAGTATGACTTAATGGACTAATTACAGAAAACCTCCCTTTTCACCTAAAAAGATTTAGTCCATCTCTTCATAGTTCAACTGAAGCCTGAGGCCCTGAGGCACAGACAGTAGGGTATTTGAACGACACCGTATAGCAAGGATTGTGACAAACTCCTAATGGTTATTCTCATACTCACCGTACTCCTGGTCCCTAGCCTGAAGTTTAATGAAGTGTTCAGGACTTTATATTGAAAAGAACATCCTTCTCATTCTATCGCTTTCCGAATGTTCAGCCTGAGCCATAAAATGTAAAGACCGGATGGACACGGCACTTGAACATCTGAGGACAGAATTTGGTCCTTGATGCTTTGTATCTGATAGCCTTAAAGGACTGAGGATAAGGCCAAAATGCATGATTCCGTGTAAAATTCATTACTGGGTGAGCTCCTCATCACTGAGTTCATGCTGACCTTGAAAAGATCGTCCTTTGAGGTGTGCCAAGTCAAAATCATGAAAGTGCTATTTAATTGATGCATGATGTATTGAGTTTAAAAGCAGCCAGCTCTATCATATTAGTTTTGTGTTGGTCTCATCAGCAAGTGCCCAATAAATAACTTGTTGACTGATTGACTGAGGGGATATTGGAAAAAATACTGGATAATTTTCTTTGCTATAGGACCAGATGTCCTCTGCAAGGGTGAACTCAGCAGAGCACAGCAGGGCAACAGAAAGCAATTGGAGGAGCTGCTGAAAATTATTCAGTGAGAGCAAAAAAGAAGAGAACACATTATCTGCATTCCATGCTGGACAAATAAGCATTTGAAATGGAGTTGTCACAGTAGCAAGGACAGAGGGACCTGCACGGGGTTAGCAGTACAAAGACTTGCATTTTGAAATTTTGCCAATAACCATGTGGGAGGCCTTGTGGAAGTTTATTTATCCTGTCTCCAGAAGTTTGGCTAAATGCTTTCTAAGGTCACTTCTATTCTTTAGTTTTATAATTTTTCTTCTGACTCAGGTTGATATGTATGTAAGTATCAAGAAATTTTAGCTTTCTGCTTCCTCTCAGATATTGATTTGCTGCTTTTATCCCTTACTTGTTCTAAGCAGATTCATACTTGAAAATGTGGTATCAATTTCCTATGAATATCCCTAGTTCTAACAGCGTTCAACTAACTAGGTTAATTGGTATCCCATGTTACAGTTGAACTTCTTACACATATTCATGAATTCTTTAATTCAATGACTATTTGAATTCTGTAAATATTTCATGTTTTTTCAGAATCTACTACGTGTTATGTGCTGGACTGAGTGTTAACAAAACGATCCCTACCTTCAAAGAGCTTCTTGTCTGGTTGGGGAAATAGAAATGTAAACACAGAATTCCTACCGATTGAGCTATGTGCTGCCACAGAGGTGTTTATGAAGAGCTATGGCGGCCCAGAAGAAGGGCGATCATCTTCTAACCAATCCTTCCCTTCTTTCCCCCAGGAAGACTTGAAATATAAGATTGCCAGACAGAAGAGCCAGAAGAGGCATTTTCAGGCAGAAAACACAAGATTGTTTTGCAATAATGTACACTGTCGATATGGATTTGAGGGTGGAGTGAGGAGAAAAAGACCAGATTTAATAGTTTAAAAAAAAAGAGAGAAACATGAAATGAAGGATAAAAATAAAAAAGAATCATAGAAATGTACACAATAAGAATGAATATTTTGAGACAAAAATTGAAGAGAAATAAAGAACACGAGACCCTGCCTTGGTGAAAGTGTCAGTGAAAAGCACACAGAATACCGTATCATCCACAGGCCCCACAGCAAGACATCGTATTGTAGCATCAACCAGTAATAAGGCACCAAGTTTCTCATCTTCTTTGACACCAGTTCTTCACAAGCCTCATGTCTCCTTACCGCCTCTCTAAGCCACCCTCCCTTCTTAGCAAGTACTTCCCATCATGTGACCCTATGATTACAACTGCTAAGTACCTCGTCTATCCATCTTGGTTGTTTAGCTTGGTTCCATCGTTGCCTAGAATTTCATGCTTCGAATGTGTCAGTTCCTAGTCAGTGTTTGGCATCTCAAAGCCAAAGTCCCATATTAACATCTTGAAGCCGTATTTTCTCCACATATTGTACTAACCTTCACAATCTCTCATTTCCAGAGGCCTTGTGACCCGTCAGTAAACAACAGTAAAAGTTGTTATTTCTTATTTGTATTGTATTTCATTTTTTTAAAGCCCTGAAATTGGCTTGTAAATCTTGTAGAAACTTGTTTCTTTCTCTCCTAGAATGAGTTAAGGTGCAGGAATAGGAACAGATGGAAAAAGAGAGATATAATTAGAAACAAGCAGAAATTGTGGCTTTTCTATTTGTATCACATGGTTCCTTTCACTGAGTGTAATACATGAGCTGCACTGTAATGTGTAATGTGGTCATCAATTTTAATCTTACCAGCCTTTCATTTGACTGTTGCTGCCTTTCTCATCCTAATCTTCAAAGGGCACCGCCAGGACGATTATCAAAGCCACTAGATATTTCTACTGTAATGTCACTGAGTCTGATCAACCTATTTTCCTTTCAACTTGGGATCCCAGGTAGAAAGCTTTTGCACTTACTCTGATAATCACCTTTCTCCAAAAGCACAGATCTTAGAAGGAAAATGATCATAATCATATATTCTGTTATATAACCCATTTCAGGCAATTATTCTATTCTAGTCTACATTTAAATGGTTATAGCACATGGGATTGCATGATCCTTCCTCTGCTTAGTTGGAGCAGGGTTTACATCTTTAATTGAGACCATAAGAAAATAAAGCACCTCAAATGTGACCATTTCACTGAAAAACCTCTCCGGCATTTAAATGTTTTACCTTTAAATAACTGTCCCATATGCATAGAAAAGCTTAGAAATTATGTCTTTTTCTTTTCTTATGTTGCACTTTGCACATTTTCACTACACACAAGCCAAGTTAATGCAGACATTAGGAGTTAGAGCTAAAACTCACATATAAATGTGATTCCAGAGTTTCAGTTCTGGGAGGATGCATTTAACCCAAATCTATATCGGCAGATTTGCTGAACTTCCAAGTTCAGTCGGCAGATGTTTATAGTCTCACAATCCACTTGACATTTCCCAAGAAATTAAACCAGGCATGGCATTTCGTTATTAGGCTGGTCTTTTTCTCTAGAATTTGAAGAAATCTACTTACTGTCTGAATATAACTTTACCATTTGATAAATGTCTTTCCTTTAGGATGGCAAAATATGCAAGTGCCACATCAGGTATTTCAATGAAGTTTTGAAGGGAAACCTAATGCAAGCTAAATTCTTGGTTTCTTACAAAAAAAAACCAAAACCCTTAAAATCAAGCAGACAAAACTTCTATTTTGGCATCTTTGCTGTCTAAATTCCGCTTTACCCATTATTTACAGGCCTTTGTGTTTCTCACCTAATTCTATCACTAGTGTAATTCTTAATGCCTCGCATGTATACAAACATATGTGTTGTATCATCTGTGCTTCTGAGATGAATTTATTAACATTTAATGACAGTAGAAAATCCTCACCAAATTCATTCTCTTGTGAATGTACTGACGACATAGGCCACGGTGTTCAGTTCTTTAAAAATGTACTCAGACATGGGCGCACATCAACACCATGAGTTTATAAATAACAATAATTATTATAAATAATAACATTTTGCATGACAGCCGATTACTTCTGAATAATCACTGTTCACTAATATTCTTTAAGGTTATATTATTTAGAAATCATTGAAGACAGACATAATTGAGATATTCAATTTAATGGCCTGAGTCCCTGACTGAAATGTAAGGTCCATAATAAAGAATGCTTATTCTTGTTCACCACTACATTCCCATCAAACAGTGACTGGATTACGATGGGTTTGTAAAATATTATTTGTTTAAAAGATGAATGAATAAGCTTTTTGGAAATATTAAGTGGGAAATTATTTCATTTCTTTTGAACTCCTTGGTAGTAAAGTAATATGGAGAAGAATATGGTTTGGTTCGAACAAAAACATAATTTTGGCTGACACAGTAATTAGATAGGTAAGATTTAAAGTGTGTGCAGTACTTCCTCTTTACAGGAGATTCTACAGTGAACTAAATGTTGGAGAAAAAAAAAACACAGTGATTTATATTTGTTCAAAAACCTTACAGGCAGCAAGTTGCAGTAACCAAGGAGATCACTGTGTGTGAACAGCACAAAGGGAAAAAGTGAAGCTGGGTAAAGACATTAAACTCCCACTAACTGTGAAATATGGGCCTGGGGGCAGTGGTTTACCTGCTTAGATCTAATGATTGTAGACATCTCTCTGATTAGAGGCATTTGTTCTAATGTACCCAGCTTGGGGAGAAAAGATGCATTATTCCTGGCCCACGAGGAAATTTAGTCCTCCATTAAGTATTAACACTTGGGCAGCTGTGCACTGGATCTGTCTTTCAGGGCACACGTCCATTTTCTCTATGATGTGGGAAATGTCTTGAGTTTTACAGCCTTCCCTTTTGAGTGGGATCAGTACAAAGACAGGACAGTGGAAACATGGGACATGTCCTAGCAAGGCAGTTTCCTGTCCAAATTAATCATGATGTCAAACAAGGAGCTGGATTTTCCTGTTTCTCTTGCTTAACTAGCCTGGACTAAGACAAAAGGATAAGTTGAGGTGACTACAAAGGTCCAGGATAATTCATGAATCTTCACCTGCTATCTCTCAATTAAAACTGCTCTAAGAATCTTGATTTCCTTTTGTGAAAAAGTAGTTCTGGGTGGACAGACTCCACTTGTCAGATATTTTTTTTTAATTAAATCAGATGTCAGCTCATGCACTGAAAAAATTTTGATGTATCAGCGTTAAGGATCCCTACGGTATCTTGGAACATGAGGATTAGAGGAAGAGAAAGGAAGGAAAATAATAATAAGTAAAACTGAATACAGTGAGTGTGTTGGGGGGGTCAGAGATTTAACACCTCTGGGGGTTTTGCAGCCTGCTGGCTATTTTTACTTGGTAACTCTACCATCTATTCTTGGATGTCATGTTGCTCTCTGCCTGGGTGATTTGCACAGTGCTGGTCACACTGTCGGCTCCGGCACCACCTTTCCTTTCAAGTACAGCCAGAAAGGTGTCACTGGAAAAGTGAATTACTGTAAGTAAAAGACACACGATAAAGTATGAACTGGACATCTAGCCTAAAGGAGGAAGGTTAAAAGAAGGCTCACAATGGGATCAGAAAGGTGTAAGTGCCTGCCAGGTCTGTTGAACCTTGTGTTCAGTTAAGTCTGAACTAAACAGAAATCGGAGGAATTTGCTGATGGAAAGGACTTTAGAATTTAATCTGGCTTAACATCCTCACTTTACAGCTGAGACACTGATGGCTGAGATATAACCCTTGAAGGCTGAGAAACAGCTTGACAATTCATAGCTCACCTGCAAAGATCAGAGCACTGGGGACATGGTCACAGTGACACCTTCTAGACATATTTTCCAGCGGGTAAGCAGATTTTAAGAGGTGCAAAAGCAGAAGCATACTAGTTTAATAGTTGATGTAGAAGCTTAAGAATAAAAAATGTATTACATATTGGATAAAATCAATTTAGATATATAAAATGTCTTATAAAGGAGGGCAAACAAACCCAGCAATGTCCCAAGAAACCAATCTGCTGGAAATGTGACCTGCATTTTCTCTAGGTCTTTGTTGTAGCTTTTCCACCACCTCCTTCGATGTGGAGGGGTGAGCTGGAGACAGCTGGAGCTTCTTGAGAAGCCAGAAAGGAGGAAGGTTTTCTTAACATTAAAGATTTATTTCTGAGAGAAGTCAGGTTGCTCAAGTTTCTCTGTATATGTTCCTGAAAATCCAGATTAAATTCAGTCTTCTTTGAAACTGAAAAATTAGATGAACCCTTCACCTAGTGTCTGTCTGTAAGTGTCTTTGAACACTGAGAAAGTGTAGCAGTTGATAAGAGCCCTCAAACCATAGCATTATTGTTAGTATCTAAAATATATCACATAGCAGACAAAGCACACGTAAGTTAAAAACTCAGATTATCTAATTTCTTACTACTATTTTTGCATTTTTGCACAGGAAGACAGGGAATGAATAAATGAATTTTGGCAAAATCTGTGTTGTATTTAATTGGGAAAGGGATATTTTAATCATGGTTTCTTCTGTAAACTATGTGGACTAACATTTCCTGTAGCTCAACAAAAGTTCCAAAGTGTAGCATTTCCCCCATTGAGCCTTTCTGTGGTTAGAACAACAAAGAGTAGTTGCACTAGGGTTAAGTCTGGTTTCTTCTTTACCAACGCTAACCTCGATCTGGATAGAGGTGGCTGTGGCATGTGTGGAAACACAGCTCTGGAAGAAATCAGAAACCTGATAAGTCATGGTGGACTGTCCAGTTTAGGGCAGTGGCAATATCAGTCCCACATTCTTTAGATGAGGAAATGCAATAACAACATTGTGCTACGATTTCTGTCCCTGAATTCTACAAACTCAATCAACTGAAATGAATAAATATTAAGAGAACAATAGTATTCAGTGATTAATTTTCAAGAGCAAACGCGAGACTCTGACTTTTGCCTTCCTGAGAGATTTTTGATTGGACTCAAGAGATTTCCAGTTGTTCTCGGAAGACTGTCGGAATCCAAAAGTTCCTGCATAGAAATTTAGTCTAAATTCCCGGGCACAGTATGTGATGCTGTATATATTTTTTAAAATTATAATGAGTTTTAGGCCACTGGACATACTTTACACCACAGCTTTCATGCCAATTACTCATCAAAGATTTTTATGTTACTGAGACAATGTATCAACTGCCTTCTGGAATAATAACAGTTGACATGTCAAAGGGCACTCTTTCTTTTTTATTTTACCAAGAACATGTATTGGTACATTGTATTCATAATGAGAATCTTGGAGGTAGTTAATAAAGAGGTTTGTGTCCAGAAGAGTTAGGTGGGGCGGTTCTTGTAACATCAGAACTTCTAGTAGAGTAGGCATGACAAGATCTGGGATCTTCCATGCAGAATTAAGAGTGAAACAGAAAGACTTCTAGATTAACCCAATCATAAAATTATGTGCATTTGGATTTATCACTAGGGAAAAGTCGCCCATCCGTTCCGTGGGTGATCATGTGAATTATAAAGATAAACCCAGAAAGGTGGGTGGGTTTTTTCTTTTTTTTTCTAATTTTTTCTAGTTTTTAAAAAGTGATCTCCAGTTTGTATCAAAATACAGGGCAAGAAATTTTCTTACTGAAGAAGTAAATGCATCTGCTGATTTAACTGAGACTTTTTTTATTGATTTATGCACAGTCCCTGTTTTAAAGGATTTTTAAATGTATCATGCTTTATTTTTTTTACAAAGTTATCATTTGCTTCAAATGTTAAAAGGATTCTCTAGCTTAGATCATCTAATCATGTAACCAAAAACTATTTTACTTTACAATTCATCACATCATATTTGTTTCATATTGTCTTTCATTTCTTTGACTTGAGGGCAATTGACATAATTAGGTACATTGACTAATTTATATATGAATTTTACCTGTTGGGATCTCGTCTCCACAACTTTTAAATACTAGGATGACTCAACACTTAATTCTTTTGTGATTGCTTTCAGGCAGGAGGAAATAAATACCTGTTATCAGCTGTCAACTGGCAGGTTTATATCTTCAGCCCAGATCTCTCCCTTGAAATACAGAGCTATTTGCAGTTGTCCATGTCACATTTCTACCTAGACATATTTGACATCTTGAATTAATGTAGATGAAAAAAAATGACTGATGTTTGCCATCAAACCTGTTCTACCTGAAATAATCTCAAATTCAGTTAATAGCAATTGTGTCTTTCTAAATTCTTACCCTAAATCTGCGGTTTCATCTTTGAAACTCTCTTTGCCTCATACCCCACACTCGGTTAATTAGCAAATACTGTTTGCTTTATTTTCAAATTACATCCAGTATCTGAAAACTTTTCTACCACTCCTGTTGCTGCCAGGCTAGGCCAGGTCTGTGTTGCCTCCCGCTGGGATCATTGCCATAGCCTCCCATAGAGGGTCCTTGCTTTGTCCTACTGCCCTGTGGTCTCTTCTCTCCACACAGTAGCCAGAAGGTCCTTTCCAAAGCTAAGCCATGCAGGTCCTTCTCTGCCTCAAATCTCTCTAATGTTTTCCCAGCCCTGCCCCCAACAGTTCTTTCGACTATGTCCTACGTTACTTCTGCTGGGGTCTAGGTATGGCGAGAGTGAGGAAGAAAAAGGAGGAGGAATAGATCTGAATCACAAAGTGCTCGCATTCTGGGGAGATTTTTGCTTGTCTCATTTGTGATGACAAGCAAACTTAGTTATGCAGAAGGAAACACGGCTTCTGGCCATAGCAACTGTGCACTGGCTGCCTCCTACCAGGATGGATGAGTTGCTTTCATCTTTTGGATTACTGAATGCTAGTGTAATGTCTGACATACAGTAAGAAAATAAAAAATGTTCCTTGTGAAATTGCTATAGATAACTTAGATCTTTCAGTAACTTTGGCGAACAATGTTTTGAAAAATGTCATGAAACGTATCTTTATTAATAAATGATCTGCTGTACCCAATATTTGCTTCTGTTGTACCACTGATGTTATTTCTTGATGCTTTCACCAATGCCCCTACCACTCCAGTGCTGTTGGCCAAGCAGTTCCTAGCCAAGACATCCAGCTGAGGCCAGATTATGTGAATAACTGAGAAGCGCTACTTTCAGGTTTCTAAATAGGGAGCATTCTTAATATCATCCTCAGATGTGCAGAACTTATGGTCTATGGCTTTGAATTTACAAGTAGCTTCTTCATAAAAACTTTCCAAGCCTAGGTATCCATATATTTTCTAGAATGTATATTTTCTGTGACGAACTGACCCCAAAACAGACTTTTTCTGGATGTTAAAATAACTATTTTCTGCATCATTTGTGTGAATAGCCACCTCTTTAATTTCTGTGACATGAAGTTACACTGGTTCTGGCGGGAAACTTTTCCTGGGGCATTTCAAATATCGTATTTAGAAGCACATTAGGGAATTTCAGCCTAAAAGTCCATATTTAATGTGATTTGGCATCAATCCATCTTTAAAAGAACAGTAAAGGAAGAGTACTACATTTGGAAAGATCTTGTAGTTGTGAAGTAGCATAAACAGCTACTCTTTTTTCCAAATATAAAAATCTCCTTTTAAATGTTAATCTCCAGTCATACTGAAATGGGGGTAGTCTATGAAATTCCTGTAACATCTCAACATTTTCAAAAGATGTCTCAGTCACAGTTTAAGTGTGGCCTGAATGTAAAGATTTTATGATGACATATACTTAGGTCCTAAAGACTGATGGGAACACATACTTTGTTTTGCGTATCTTTTTTTCCATGTGCAACTAATTTTCTTCCACTAAAATAAAATGAGTGCCAGGAAGCAAAATGACTAATATTAAACTTTTAAAATAACCCTCAAAACAACCCTTTTATTCATAACTTTCATCCGAAGCATTTCTTCTTTCATTATCTCCTGTTTATAATACAACTTGTGCAGAGAATTCCTACTATTTTCAGCTGTCAGTCGCTCTCTGCTATGGCTTAGATGTGATTGTCCCCCAAAGCTCCATGTGCCAGAAGTAAGATCTCCATGTAACAGCACTGAAAGGTGGAGGGAGGGGGGATTTAAGAGGCGGGACTTAGCGATGATTGGATAGTGACCTCCCTGGTGAAGGAATTAATGCTACACTGGCAGAGTGGATTGTATCTTGGACGAATGGATGAGGCCCTGGAAAAGTGGGTTGTTGCAAGAGAGCAACAACTCGCAGGCTCCCCTGCAGGCTCTTGACTCTCTCCTGCATTCACTCCTACAGTGCAATGCTCTCTGCCAGGGGCTCTCCTGAAAAGCCACTGCTACTATCATGCTCTCAGATCTCTAGAAATGTGAGCTAAATAAAATTCTTTTCTTTATACTTAGTCTCAGGTATTTTGTTATAGCAACACCAAATGAGCTAAAGTTCTCCTATCATCTCGGAGGAATTCCACCCCATCTCCACTCCCATTCCACCTTCACTAGAGAATCATTTTAGAATCCCCTTTGACTTTACAGAATCTCTCATGTCTTTTTGGTAATATCTTTCTATTTCTTACTTAACCATCACCCTCTGGGGGCTAGAGGCCATATCTTAATTCCCTCCAAATTCTCAAAACAAAGCAAATCACGAGTTAAGCAATATTTGGGAATCGAAGGATTGAAAGCAGCCACTGTGGTAACATCTTTAGACCAGTTACTCAAACAAAATTTCCCTTCCTCTTACAGAATCTGTGTTCGGCATTTCTGAATCTCAAGAGAAATATCATGTGACCCGAGTGGCAGTCAGAATATCTCAGCGGATGAGCACATCATGCTCACTGCGCAGTTTTGGGGGTCTGCGCTTCTCCCATTGGCCAGAATTCTCTGCGTGTACGTTCTGGATAGCATCAGTAAGAGAAGTTGTCTTATCAACTTCAGTAACAAAGTATCTTTCCTAAAAGTGGAATCGGACGGCATATTCTCACCCCGGCTTCTTTGAGCAGAGTCTCAGCTTCCCTGAGACACATTAGACAGCAGACAGCAGTAAGAAATCAGAAACATCCCCTTTCCCACACTCAATTTTTAAATGGCGAAAACTACCCTGAACCAACAGTATTCAGATAACCTCTGTCCATAAAGCAAGGCAACACTCAAGCCGACCTTGCCAGCCTCCCCTGACACCGTGTTCTCAGCACATAGAATTTCTAAAGAATTTTCTTTTATAAGCGTGGACTACAAAGGGGTAAGCGATTAGAAGGGCAGCCTTGACTTGGAAAGGAGAGAAAATGAGTTTAGCACATGCAGATAACAATTTCAGTAGTCTAAAGAAATTGCTTGTTTTTCACAAATAAACATTCACAGCAATATGCTTTCTTGATTTGGTATTCTTGCTCCATTCAAAGAACAGATGCAGAGGATACTAGAACATGTATTTTGGGAGTGGAAAGGTACAGTGCCAATGGCTTTAAAACTCCCAGAGACAGTAGGTGAGCAGGAAGCAGAGAGGGTATTATTGGGTCAGGCTCCAAAATGCAGATTCATTTTGTTAGTGTGGGTGTTGTTTTATGTTAATTCTATGAGCATTGCTAGGAAGAAGAATATGTGATGAGGGGTGCCCTTACATGCTAATATTCACTCACCACTGACACTTGAGCAATTTAATACACTGGAAATTAAGTCTGTGTTTCAAAAGCCTCTGTATTGCAGAACAAAGTGTTCCCAGCTTGTTCTATTTTTGCCATTGGACCATTTCATTTTGAAGACACACTTGGGGAAGATGACAGCATTAATTTAGCGAACAATATTCATTTTGTTTTCATTAGTTGTTTTTTGTAGTTTCATATTTTGATGCTTGATCTGATAAATGCATAATACCCAGAGGGTGCCTCTGTTTGTATTAATAACAGCATCTCATTCACACCTCATCAATGATAGAACAGCTCAGCTTCACTGTCAAAGGAGCATGAATCAGAAGTGTTCATGAGAGGAGGGATATTTATGCTGCAGATGGAAACTACAAGGGGATGGAGATGAGGTGAACAAGGAGGCAAAGCAGATTCTAAAATGAAAGGGACTGTATAGGATTAGCAGGTGCAGGTTCTCTAAACAGGTCGGTGACTTGGACAAGTTATTGAAGCCAGCTAAACCGCAAAGTTTTTGTATAGAAAATGAGTGGGATCAGTTTCATCATTAAAGACATTTTTATCTATAATCATATATTTACATACATCGAGTTTAAAGTTTTATATACTAATGGAGTAGTAGTGATAAGCCTTGTGATTCTTTAGCAGAAAATTTTAGAAGGAAGGGTTACATGTACAAGCAAAATTTTGGATTCATTTAATAACAATAATATGATTACCACTTACTGGAGGATTATAAGATAGGCATTATGCTTTTTACAGTATTATATTTTTTAATCACTGCCATGCTGTTATACGGGTGTGGTTGGGCCTTTGTTCATAACCACAGGTTCCAAGTCCACAGATTCAACCAACCACAGATTCAAAAATATTCTAAAAAATTTGCATTTGTATTGAACAGACATTTTACTTGCCATTATTTCCTAAACAATGTAGTACAACCAATCCTTATGTAGCATTTATGTTGTACTAGGTATTCTATCTAAGTAATCTAGAGATGACCTAAAGTGAATGGGAAGATATGCAAGGGTTATATGCAGATACTATGCTATTTTACATTAGGACCTGATCCTCCATGGATTTTGTATCCTGGAGAGATCCTGGAACCAATCTCCCGAGGATACTGGGAAACGACTTTACATGATCCCTACTTTAAGAATTAAAACATTAGCAGAAGAAGTCCCGAGTTTAAACCCCAGCACGAAAACAAAAACAGCCCTATTCTCAAAGAGTTTCAAGTAACCTGCCCAAAGTCATATAGCTAGTAAATGGCAAAACTAAAATCAGAATCCATCCCTTTCAAACATCTGATCCTGATCGTTTAACTACACCACCTTTAAGTGAGATTCTGAAGCCTGCACGCTTATGAAATTTCATTTTTTGAGTACACAAGTGTACATCGCAATCATAGGTCTGTCTGTGTGACACAGAAATGACATGTTGTTTTGTCGTCAGTGTGAATGGTCCTGTACGGAGATTCAGTCCACTCCGTCATTCAACAGAACTGATAAAGCAGGTTAAAAAAATGTAGTCTTAGAAATGAAGCTTTGGGAAACATTCTAAGGAAGCAATAATAAATATCTGTACTCATTTTAGCATTTGTTTGTGAATGTTGGTTCAGAATGCTCACATCCCGAAAAATTCATGTATACGTCGATTATTATCCTTAGCACATTAGATGAAATTATGTTTAACATATTTGTTTCCCACATTAGATTTGAGATTTCTGAAGATAAAAGAACAGGTCTTACTTATCTTTAAATTCCCAACATACAATACAACGTTGTATATGGAATACACAGCAATAAACAATGGCTATACATACTTAATGAACAAACATTTCTCCAAATCTAATTTATCCTGGAAATTTTTCTCTGTATCTCTTCCTTTGTGGGTCTACAAAGGGATTAATGTTACAATGAGAGGAAAAAAAGGTTACAAAGCAGAGGTTTAATTCTGTTCGAGTAGGAAAGGAAACGCTGAGGCAGAAAAAGAAGTAGAATATTAAAATAGGGCTCAGCATCTGCAAAGGAGAAATCAGTGATAGCGACATGAAACTCAGCCAAGATAACAAGGCAGGTAGCCTGAAAAATGATTGTTAAAATTTTTACATTCCTTCTCTCATATAAAGAGAAAAAATTTAATAGTGCTTTCTATACAATGACTGATAATGAATTCAAGTATTTTAACCAACTATACCAAGAGGGAACTTGAAAAGTTAATATTTGAGGCATTGTTAAGGTATAGATGACCCAGGGGGGAGAGAACTGAGCTAGAGCTGGAGAGAGACGGTGTCAGTAGATAGCAAGCCAAGCATTTTAATCTTAATTTATGGGATGAAGGCTGCAAGGTCTGAACACAGAATAGAAATAAGAGCAGCCCTGCCATAGCAGAATCTTTTCTCTTGGTCATCCTCAGAGACAGGTTGATCACCTTGCTCTCATTCTCCGCATGTCCTTACTTATCAGAAGCCCAGAGTAAATGACATCAGTGAAGTTACTCCAGGATAGATTTCGCGTATCTTCAGGGGATGTGTCCACATCGGTGGCCATGAATCATAGCAAATCAATGACAATCACTCCTTAACCATGCTTTTGAAATGATGTGTAAATATAGCTCCTTATATCCTTTTTGAGTTCTACTGTCTCTGATGCTGACTCAGATGGATTATCTACTGTTTAAAATCTCCAGTGCCTTCTTTTCTAGTATTTCTCTTATTGTTTTGGGGCATGAGAATAAAGATAGCTAAGTGATATTGCCAGGGACTCACATTAGCACAAACATGGATTTTTTCTGTGCAATGTAAACGTTCTTGTGATATAAAAGGAGAATGAAACCAGATTTTCTTTTGCACAGTGGGAATAATACAGTGTAATCAATAACAGTTTTGCATAAAATTACTTATTTTAATTTTAAATGATAGTGAAAACATTAGCTAAAATAACTGTCCTTATATCCCTCCTGCTTTCATTAAACAGCTGCTTTAGCTGTGCCATTAAACGGATCTACCTTGATGGTAGTATTTGAGGTGGTGAAAATCAAAGAGCAAAACACATGGTGCCCTAGCTCTTTTCCCCACCATTTGAGGCCTTTCTCTGTGCCCCAAAAGATTGACCCTCCCCTGCTGCATGCCAGGTCCCACCTCAGCTGTCCCTGTAATTACAGCCAGTAAGGAGCACTAGCGACAAATTGATTGGATGGTGGAGGGGAAGGAGGAGTTGGGAAATTTTCCTCTCTTCCTTCTGTTTTGGGTGAAGTCTCTCTCCATTACGGCTCCTCCCACGCTGCCCCTCTTCAGTGCTCAGTCTCTCTAGTGCCAGGACAACAATTTCTCCATGTTTCCCTTTAGGCTAGTGGGTAATAGTATCGGCCTCCTGCTCCTGCTTGTCTCTGGGTATCTAATGTCCTTTTTGTTCCCTCACCCAGTAAATAGTCTCTTTGTTAAACTCATTTCATTGGGGTGTATTCTGTTTTCTGCTGGATCCTGACCCAATACAATCGTGAACTTTTAAAGTACAGCAACTTAAACATCTCAATTCCCATCTCTGAACTCTGTTGACATGCCCACGAGGAAAAAAACCTTTCTTCCCCTGGTGTAAGTAGTGCTGGAATTAGACAATTCAACAATAATATCCTGTTACACAGCCAGAAGGGAAGTTTAATCCCGCAATCAGGAAGCATCATGATGTTCATGAGGTCTGCACACTAGAGCACTTCCTGCCTTGGCCACGCTTTGGAGTCACCCACCTTTATTGCCAGAAGGAGCGGGATACCGTACTCTGTCTTTCTGCAGGCAGAACAGAGAATAGACAGACGATACTCATACAGCGAATGAGTGGCTATATTGTCATCTGAGCAAAAAACAAAAACAAACAAACAAAAAAATACCAAAAATGATCCCATCTTGACACAGTTTCTAAATATTGTATGTATCATGGATGTTTGCATTGACTTTAATTGTTAATATATAATGCTTTAAAAACTGATCTAACTTGATTACTGAGCTAGGGGAGCTAGGGGATCCCCTTCCATTTTACACCTTTTTGTCTCACTTTCTTCTCCCTAGTCCTGGTCTCGTTAGAGCAAGTCAAACACTGAAATTTCTCTCAAACCAAAAGAGCCACAGCTAGGTGTTGAGTCCAGATACAAGCTTGGAATTCACATAGACCTAAATTTGCACCTTAGTCCTAAACTTGTACGTGACTAACTGTGACCTTGACGTGCTTCTTAAGGTCTCTTAACCTCAGTTTCCTCCTTGCAAAATGAAGATGATAATATAGGTCATGAAAACATAATGTACATCACAATGTCCAAAATGTTCTTAGAATCATACTATTTATACATTTAGCAAATCTTGACTAAACCGAAGGCAGGTCATAGTCTTTATTAATCCCACTTATAAAGGGATTATTTATGGAGGTGATACAAATTAAGTATATAGTATATACACTACATAACTCCTCCAAAGTCTAAAAGTTCAAAATTCAAAACCATACAGGACTCCAGGGGTTTTAGATGGTGCTTGTGAACCTACAGTAGCTCTTCATGGGGATTCAGTGAGATGGTACATAAGGGTGCGTTCCAGGGCAGGAGCGCCAGGGCATGCTGATGCTCAGTAGAGAATAATTGTCTCCGCACTCTGGAAACCTAGCGGCAGAGATTTCATCTCTGGGCATCCAGGCTCAGACACTGCTTACTCCTGGGCTGAAGATACCCTAGATCTTGCTGATAATGAGTTGAGATCAAGAGGCAAACAGGTTGTTGTTTAAGTACTTCCAGAATATGGTGGAAACCTTGCATCTTAAAGACAGTGACGTGGCTAGGGACCCTCTGTCTGCACTGTGTAGACACTGCCTCTGGTAGTTGGGAGCTGCTGTTCCATTTTGGGGGAGTCGAGGAAGCCCTGCTGAGATGTGCCGCATTCGCTCCTCTCCTGTGTGGCCACCTCCCCTCTGATTAGGTTTGAATCCTTCGTAAATTAAATCAGGAACATAATGTAACCTTGCAGTATGTGTGTTGGGAGTGGATCGCTTCCCGTCAGTCTGTAACCTGGCTGAAGCACTGCTGTGCTCCATAAACATTGCCTGTTAGTGTCATTCTAATCAGTATGATTTCCTAACTGGCAACAGGCATATTTTTTTTCAGAATTGAAGCCTTTTAAAAAAATCAGGGCTTTTACAATATGATCTTTGAGCAATTGCAGATGCAGAGACTGAAAATTTCCCTGTAATTATGAATAAAAGCTTGACTGAAGAAAGTGAAAACATCATCCTTGTCTGGGATGGAATATGAACTGTATCGGCAGCACACGAATGATGAAGTGACATATAGACTGGATCTTAACAGACACGGTTCCCTTAATGACACATGACTAAGGATTTTACCAATTTCCAGTAAGAATCGGAAGTTCATCTCTAGGCTTGCTTTATACGCTTTAGAGTTCTTTGTTTTTAATTATGCTTAAATGAACTTAAGAGAATGGTTTAAGGTTTTTATTCCACAGCAAGAATTTAGTCATTCTAATTTGCTTTAATTCCCAATCTGGTGTCTTCAGAAATAATGTTAGATGATTAACCTGGCTGGGAACCCCATTCAGAGCTCCAGTTATACTCTGGGGCCTTGAATGAGCAGTGCAAATTGGAGCCGTTCTGGATGGAGGCCTCGGGTTTAGGGGAGCTCACCTATGAAAGCACCCGGTGATTGAATGAAACACCCCTCAACTTGCTGATATTATGAGCAGTGTGTGCCCCCCAGAATCCATTAACAAGATGGATAGTTAAACAAATCACTTTGCTCATTGTGCCTCCATTTCCTCTTCTATAAAGTCAGAAAATTGTACTAGAATATTTAAAAAAATATTCCCTTTGCAGAAATCTTTCTTATGCTACTTTTTTAAAACTAGGAGGTCTGAACTATGGCAGGCAAAAACAGAAATATTCTGTTTGAAATAGGAGGCGAGTTGTGATTCCTCCTATTTATGCCCCCCGCCCCCGCATGCCTCTGGAGAGCACTTAAAATTCCAAAAGGTCTAAGAGAACCGAGAGGCCAGATGGTTTCCAAGAATCCTTTCTGCCCTGGTACTCTCCAATTCTAAAATCTGTGAGATTCTAATAGCTGTCATTTCCTAATTGTCTAATTTGTACAAGACCTGAAATAAACATTTTACACATGGTATCTTAATTGAACTTTTAAAAAAATTTGCAAGCAGAGGACCACATATCTGCTGTTACAAATTAAGGAACTAGCGCAGTGGGGGCGAACCTATGGCACGCATGCTGCAATAGGCATGAAGAGCCCTCTGTCAGCAAGTGAGCCAAGTCACCCCGGCCACCGCGCATCAGATATTCGGGTTTAATTGCAGTGTTGGCACTTTGTGATAAAAAAGTGGGTTTTGTGTTGCAGTTTGGGCACTCGGTCTCTAAAAGTTTCAGAAATTTGGTATGACCCCATTTGTTGATTGTCAGTATTATTTCTTGTGCCATTGGGATTCTGTTCGGAAAGTCCTTGCTGACACCTGTGACTTTAAGAGTTTTACCTATTTTATCTCCCTGTAGATTGTTTCTGTTTTAACATTTAGATCTTTGAACTATTTTAATCGTAGTTTAGTATATGATGAGAATATGGGTCTGGATTCGATCTTTTGCATGTGGTTAGGCTAGTTCCTAAGTACTTAATTTTTCTTAGTGCTATTGTGAATGGTATTTTTTCCTAATTTTTCTTAGTAAGTTCATTACTGGTATACAAGAAAGCTATTGATTTTTGTGTGTTGATTTTGTGTCCTGCTACGTTGCAGAATTTGCTTATTAATTCTGGAAACTTTTTGGTTGAATTTTTGTGTCTTTTACGTAGAGGATCATGTCATCTGCAAACAATGATAATTTGACTTCTTTTCCCATACATATCTCTTTAATTTCTTTTTCTTGCCTCATTTCTCTTCCTAATGGTTTGAAGATGATGTTGAACAGGAGTGGTTGTAGAGGCCATCTTTGTCTTGTTCCTGATTTTAGAGCAAAAGCTTCCAGTTTTTCCACATTTATTATGATGTTGGCAGTAAGTCTGTTATAAATGGCTTTTATCAGATTGGGATAAGGTCATCCTATGCCTATTTTCTTTAGGGTTTTTATCATGAAAGATATTGAATTTGTCAAAGGCTTCCCCCCAATCTATTGAGATGATCATGTGGTTTTTGTCTTTGCTTCTGTTCATACGATGTATTACACTTACTGATTTGTATATTACATTTATTTTATCCCTGCAATGAAGCCTACTTAGTCTTGATGTATGATTTTTTTGATGATTTGTTACATTCCTTCACTCCAGTACCTTGTTTAAGATTTTTGCATGTATATTCATTAAAGAGATTGGCCTATAGTTTTCTTTTTGGTTGTATCCTTGTCTGGTCTTGGAATCAGGGCAATGTTAGCCTTCAGGAATGACTTTGGTAGTATTCCTTCCCTTTTTATTTCATTAAAGAGTGTGAGGAGTATTGGCATTAAATCTTCCTTTGTGTTCTTCTAGAGTTTAGCAGTGAATCCATCTGGACCTGGGCTTTTCTTAATAGGTAGTTTTTTTTTTTTTTTTAAATTACTGATTCAGTTTCATTGCCAGTTATTGGATTACTTGGAGTTTTTCTACTTGTTTGGTACAGTGTAATTCATATGTAACTAAATATCTAGCCACTTCTGAATTCTGCAATTTGTTGGTTTACAGATTTGCGAAGTATATAGGCCGGTCTTTTGGTGAGCATCTCCGGTGCTCCCTGAGGAGGAAACAAATGCAGAACCTACTTGGAGTTGTCAGGTGGCCACGGCCAGGGCATGATCCAGAGGTGTGGAGTTGATCAGGAGCCAATAGCATGGGTAAAAGTGGGCCATTTCACAGAAAGCTGGTCCTGACTAGATTTGACAAAGATGGCCCTTATTTTTATATTATCATTAAAATTAATTATTTGCTACGTGCCTTGATAATTCTGAATGAATATATAAAAATTTAGAAATCCAAGAGTGTGGCTTTATGTAGGGGGAATCCACTCACTATTTGTAGATCCCTAAACAAATTATTTCTCTCCTAATTTTGTTTGTTTTATTGTTGGGTTTGAGGGGTTTTTGTGTGTATATTTGTGAAAGACTTCTTAATCACTAACATGTATGAGGTTGGCAGATACGTCCAGAAAATATTTCTAATGCCAAGTACAAATCTAAGCATTAGGAAAACCAAAACATGAGTAATAAAAACACCAATAAATTTTCACATGTAGCTTACTGACAACTTAAAGTTGGTCTTCTGTGATGTACAACAGTGGTCCATATATCATTATGTCATCACTCTTCTAAGAAAGAAGGAAACATATCAAGAGGTTAACTTGCTCATAATCATATGAATAACCTAATGGGGACTTGAACTTAGTTCTCCTGACTTAAAGTCAATACATACTAGGAATAAATTCCTCTAGTCATGAGAAAGTGTCCATCCTAGTTGGTCAGATAGCTCCAAGGCAGAAACATGGCAGAAGGGTGTGGCGGAGCAAAGATACCTTGTTCATGGTGGCCAGGAAGCAGACTAAGGTTTCAGTGCTGAGAGAAAAGGGACCAAAGGATCAGCTATACTATCGCAGGCAATGACTCTATAATCTACCCAGACACACTCAAACATGTGTTTTACTAATCTTCTAGGTGTTTCTTAGTCCAATGAAGTTGACATATCATGCACTCATTCCTAGTTCTAACTGCAAAAATACATAATGGAGGTGTGATGGCCACTATCTTTAAAGCAATTCACTCAGCCATTCCAGGTGGTATGATCAACTGTATCACCCAAAGAAATGCAGCCTACTTCATGCTGGAGCACCAATCTATAGCTACAGGACTTCTAAGTCAACTTTGTTTCACAGTATGTAAGAGAATTACTATGAAGCTCATTGTGTTTTATTGCTGGAGGTGGGGAGCAAAATAAATATTAAGTCTTATTTGTAACTTGCTGTTTTTTTTCCTCCCAGTTCAGTGCTTCAAATCTGAACCAACCATGTATCTCCCGAACAAGGTTACTTAATCTGCACACCCAGTGAGGTTATGCTTTGTATAATAACTTATTCCCTGAAAACTTTACTGATAATACATTCTTTCAGCTTTGAGGGGAGAAAAACACTGTGCGAAAGCAAACTAAAAACAAGAATATCTATAAGGACAAAATGTGAACCTATGTGAGAAACAGTAAAATTAATCTGTTTAGGGGAAGATATCTCGAACCCTTTTTACTGGCATTAAGATTATCTTTTTATATAAATTAAAACTTCTGTGGTTACTCTAAATGGCAGAGTATTGAATTAAATCAGAAGTTCCAAATGAAGTTGCTTGACTCCCTAGATCAACCTCTATTTCCTTATTTCTAAAACAGAATTATAAATGCTTGTTAAAGTTCTTGGGAGGGTTAAAGATAACTAAGTAAAATGTCTAGAAACGTAGTATTATTTTCAATAAACAAGTGGTTCTTCCAGAAGAAATTTCCAAAAGGAAACCAGCTTGTGATTCTTCCAGAATTGGGTAGCCAAGTTCAAGACAGTAGAAGATACCCCTGCATCCTACATATATTCAGAAATACAACAAGCGTATTTGTAGCTATTTCTAAGTTTTTCATGTGAATGATAGGGAATGAGCTCAATAATATAGCAAAAATCCAAAAAGGTGATTGAGATGGGTGAACATGACAAGAAAACTTAAGAATGTTAAAGGCTACTTGGATGTTTGCTGCTCAATAAAAAGGTGTAAAATAAGTGCTTGTTTACTCAAACTAGAATCATTTGGTCTTAGCTGTATGGACTATGTTAGCCTATGGAATATTTAAAAGAATCAAAAGGCTAGATATGTGCACAGCATAACTAAGAGCACCTGATCAATGAGGCTTGTCAGGCCAGATGGGGAAGTTAGGGCCTGTGCGCTCTGTACCTGCCATTCTTGAGAGTCTATGAATATTAGACTGTATTTGCATAGCTGCTTGGAAAGGCTTGTTTTACTTTCCCAAGTCTCTCTGAAGCAAATTTTGAGATGAATGCTTTGTGCCCCAGTGATTCACCACAGAAACCTTGGGAGACTCAGATCTTTGTGCAATGAAAGGATGCTTCCTCTGCTTTAAAAATCAATCACTGGAAGCAGCAAAGGGAACTTGGAGTGCCTTATATTGGTGGCAAGAGAAAGACAAGAGAAAGAAATCACCTTACTGCACATGAATAGTTCATAAAATTCTGCCAACTGATCTCTGATCAAGTAGTTGTAAGCAAGCACTTTGTTTGCCACCTTGAGCAAATAGAGTCATGATATTCCCTGCACCCTGGGAAATATCAACTACAGCTATAAGAAAAGGAAAGATTGAATAGAAGGTTTGATCCATTAATGGCTTTAATGTAATCATGTCTGTAACAGGTATCTGAAAGAGTAGATTTATAATGAAAATTAGAATACAACTACTGTGTTTTAGCATATTCCCAGAAATTCTGGGCCCATCTCCTAGAAAAATAATCAAAGAAATCATGATGCTACTTAAACAATGCTCAGTTATCCAGGGGTTGATGATTCTGCGTGTACATGGCTTAAACCTTTTTTCTCCTGTGCTTTCTCGGACTGGATGCCTTTTTGCTATTACTGTGCCATATACAAGAGGAAGGAGAGGGAGATACAGCAGCAAGCATGTAAATTGAGATAGCTGTTAAAGTGAGTGGACAGTGAGCATGTTGCCTAAACAATGTCTATGTGTTGTCTGTAGATCTACATTTGTCGCATTCTCCCTGAAATCACAGCACAATGTCCTGCCAGGTCAGAACTTTTTGTCCTCAGCATTCAACAAATATTGGTGGAAAGAAGGTATACCACAGTGTTAAAGAGCCCAGACTGTGTAGTTGGGTTATCTATATTCATATTCATCTCTAACCTTAAGCTGAATGATTTACTAAAAGTCCCCATACTTTAACTTCCTTATCTGAAAAGAGCATTGTGGGATATTATATTGCAGCTAAAATATGTGCTAAATGGGGAAATTTGGAAATGAGGAGGGGCCATGGGAAATGGCTAATTGAATTTCCGCTGTTTCTGTAGCTCCAGATCAACAGTACCAAGGGCAGCTCTCCATAGTGAAGAAAATACACTTCTGGAACAGAAAAGCCAGAGGTTGTAACTTGCAAGGATTCTCTCACTAGTGTGAACTGTTTCCCTGAAGGGGGTGACTCTATGTCATATTTCCACATTGGTTGCCAAGAAAGGATAATCTCTCCCTTCCAAATTAGACTCTGTTACCATTACTCAGTAATTAGAAATGTTTCCCAAAATTTTATCAAATTACCTGGTTGTGACTGAAAAACAATTCAAATCATTCTCAAGTTGCCGAATACCTGAAGTGTAGAATATTCAATGTATGATAAGGCTAAATCCTTCAATTTATATTTTAAAGGAAGAAGCTGAATCATTTCCAGGAAATTGATAGCAAGCCTGAGAATAAGTCCAAGCTGTTGTTTGGAGTTAGAGAGATCAACCTTACGTAAATATGAATTGTTTACATAAAATAGGAAAGAGGACAAAGTGGAGGAACTGTGCAAGAATAATATATTGAAATGAGAAAATAAATGTAACATACTATAACTAGATTAAGAAGATTGGATCCAGTATCTTTTAATTAGGCAGAAAATAGTTTGCACTAGACAAAATTAAAGGAAATGTAGATCTTGTAAAGAAATAGGTAAAAGATGAAATAAGATTGCAAACTGAGACGAATAGAAAAAAATAGCAAAATTAAAGAAAAAATAATGGGCAAAACAGAGGGAAACTATCAGAACAGCAAAACAATATAAGATAGAGTAACTCCGTGCCTAATGAAATTAGGAAATGACTATAACCCAAACAATACATGTTTAGCAAAATTGAAATAGAGCATAGAGTGCCAATACACCACCATAAATGAACCCTGAGAAATATTCTAGAGATCAGAAAACAGAACAAGAGAAAGATGTAGTCAGATGTATTGCTGCTAAATAAAATCAGCAAATTTAGTCAGTAAATCAAGACTAAATGTCCAAAAAAATTTTTAAGCATACAGGGCATGTTTTCTGAGCAACTTCTATCTCCCATTCAACAGCAGACATGCGACTGAATAATAGGGGATGTAAATTTCAAAATCTGTCAGTCAAAATGCATAAGAGTGGATCCTAGAAATTTGCTTTGACAGTATTCTTGGGGCTTTAGAGATAAGTGAAATTTGAGTATTATATTGAGTAACATTATGATATAAAACACTAATATAGTTTTATAGCTATTTCTGGTAATATACAACACATATTTGTATATGTGACATTATATACTTTGCACATATGTACTCATTCACACATACTGCCATAAAAATAGAGAATTAATAAGTAATCAGTAAACATCTTTTCACAATATGAAAAGATACTAGGTACTATTCTTCCTCTTGAAATCTCTGAGGCTTTCCTTCCTTTCATTTTTACAAAGTACTAAATTTTATTTAGAAATAATAAAAAATGCTTCTATAATGTATTCTTATTTCTAAAATGGGTACAGCTTCATCTCAGATAGTGAACATGTTGCCAGACAGGCACTAGATGACAAGATAATCTCTATTCTCCTGTAGGTCTGTAGCAAAGAGAAGAGATAGTTGGTCAGGGAAACATAAATTTTTAGTAAAGTGAACATGTACCAGTGGAATTAAGGGGAAAAATCTTTGCTTTGCTTTGTTCCCTGTTAAGCCTGCTTGCTTAAAATACTTAACTGTACAACATGCTGTAGTCAGAAAAAAACAAAATTTGAAGTGATGTGGTTTGAGTTACAGTTGTGTACTAGTATAACAAAGCCTTAGACAAATCATTTGACTTTGATGGCCTTGACTATCTCGTTTTTGAAACTAGGGTAATAATTTTACCTGTGGGGAGTGAGGCTCAAATGAGATAATGTTCCTGAAAACCCTTTTAAAAGTGTTACAATGCAAAAGTTAACTTTCATTAACACCATTAACATTAATGTGTAAATGATTGTGAAATTCAAAAGTATATTTAAATTTCACACTTCTTCCATTTGCTCTAGAAAACCATCTCCTGTCACCATTTCTAGAGTCCACGCTATTTTAATGAATAGTGTACAAAGGCTTTGGATTCACAAACATATGGCTAATCTCTGTTTTACAGTTAGTCGAACTCTCAATTAGTTAAGATCAGTGTGATATCCAGAGTGTCAGTTTCTAGTAGACTAAACACTGGAAGTTCTTGAGGTATGTTGTATTTCGTCTCTCATATTACCTTCATTACATTTACATTATTTGTTAATCATATAATTATAGTGCAATTACAGTTGTAGAACAATAGATAATTTCCCAGCTGTGCTCTTGGTGGCAGATTCCACCTGATCCCCAGCACTCTGCTGCAAGATGCTTCACCACAGTCTCCAGGACATGAATGTTGATGGTCTGTTCCTACTATTGGGTTACATGTTCACTATGAGTTGATCAAGTTTATTTCCAATCTATTTATGGAGATTGTACTGATAGTTATAACAATTTGATTTAATTTACTACTTAATAAGCTAGCTAATGTGGGAAAAATAGAATTGTTGTTTCCATCAGTTTGAAGTTGAATATTTTAGAATGATTCAATGACTTAAAAATTCACTGTCAAAGTAGCTGTGGACAGAACAATGATAAAAGGCTAAAAGGAAGGAAGATTTAAAAAGAAAAACTAAAAGTGTTCTTACATTGTGTCAGAAATATCTTTAGTTTCTCACTCTGCTTTCAAGAATATGGGAATTTAGGGCCATATCTTGGGTTTACAATTAATGTAATAAAATACAATAAAACTTTTATAAGTGGACTCATAGACAACAGAATGAACCGAGCCCTACCTCAAGTCTGATGCATGAATACACAGTATGTGTTTTAAATTAAAATTAAAAAATTAAGATCTATAGAGATCATTTATATGATTCTCTGCTTTGACTTTTTAGGATAAACTGACCACACACAACATATTAATTTGTGAGCTAGAATTATTTCAGAATGAGAACACATAAAGGAACACATGAGTTTAAAATCCCAATATGTTGCTAAATATAGATTAATTCCTAACATTGTCTCCAGTATAATAAGACACTGTGGAGAATTGAGAAGGAAATTTTGTTCCTACTTTCAAGGCCTGCAGAATTCACTGATTCCTTCCATATGAGAAAGATCTCAGGACCCTCATGTTCTCTAGAAGTTATGAAAATAAAAATTTGCATAACCTTATAGAGTGGCTCAAAAGATTATAATGTGTTCAAAATAAATGCATTCTTGGTTTTGGTAACCAGATCAGATCCAGGAGCCGGGGATTTAGCTCAGTGGTTAGAGTGCTCGCCTCCCAAGCACAAGGCCCTGAGATAGGGTTAGGGTTAGGGTTTCGATCCCCAGCACGAAAAACAAACAAACAAACAAACAAAAGATCAGATCCAGGCCCTAAAAATACAAAACAGTGTTTTAAAATCCTGACAATTTTTGTATGTCAGCTAAAATAATCATTTTTATTGATAAGAATCATCAGTGCATTTCTACAACTATGTGAGAAAGAGGTATCTCAGTTAAAAGAAAAAGGAAAAGTTCAGTTAAATACATCACAGTATTTTAGACCATGTGTGTATTTATTCGTCATTCATTTATTCCTTTTATTGGTTTCAGCAAACTTTTACTTTCTTGTAGTGTACCGGATCCATAAATGACAGGGTGGGACAGATAGACAATATAGTCAACAAGATCTCTAAATTGTTTTCAAAGTGTGACGGCAGGCCCTTGATGGGTTTTAAGGTTAATGACATGATTCAATTCATACTTAAAATTTTCTCAGATTATGGGAGAAAAAAATGTTGGAAAGGAGGAAAATGCAATCAAAGAAGCCAAGGAATGACATTTGTATCCTGTCCCACCCAGGTTTTTGATGTGGTTACTGCATGCTTATGATGTGTGTGAGCCTGTCTTATTCCTTTCCTGAATACTAATGTCCTTTTTTTCAGGAAACACCTATCTTGCCGCTCAACAGGCTATGTCCTAACTTTTCTAGAATTATTATGATTTAAACATTTGTCCTAAAATTTCTATATATAACAAGTAGCATGCTGTAGATTCCAGTAAATTATCCTCTGAACATCATTTTTCCCTCTTACACTCGAACTCGGTATTGAGCATACAGTAAGTTTAAGGCATTTCATTAAAAACAAAATCTACCTTTAGGTGACTTTTGAAAATATGAGAAGGCCAAAAACTAACTTCAATTCCTTTGTCATTTTCAGGTACTTTTCTAGAACAATATGTATTTGCTTTATCTTGAGCTCATCAGCCAATTTGCAAGACAATTTGAGTTCACTTTCTATGACTCTCCAGGAAAATATTCTGTCAAGGGCTTTGGGACACAATCAAGACGAATGTCTCTCTGTAGATTTCTACTGTGCTAAAACACCTCTGGATGAGGAGGCGTCCTTCCAAAAGGGCAGGCGGCCATCTTATTTTTTTTGACTGGGCGTCCTTCACACCCCTGTACCTGCTGTTCTCCTTCTTCTGCCTGCTCTGGGTGTTATCACGTTTTCCTCCATCTTCTTTCCTTGCCAAGCCCAATCTTTTCATCAGAGTCTGTTCTCCATGCAGTTCTGCCTGATATTTTAGATATTAGCGTTTATACTTCCGGAATAATGAAATTACTAACCTTTTATGCCATTCTCTTTATTACCTGTTAGCCCTTGACATTTTCACTTTTCTATTTCTTCATTTAAATCACCTATAAAAAGCACATATAATAATGTTTTGGCAAAGTTAAGCTTATCTTTTGATTTATTTTCTCATTTGGGTCCCTGTTCTCCAAAACCCGCATTTAATAATTTAAAAGAAAAGAAAAATTAGACAGTAATCATGTTTTGGTAAAACTGTCAAACAATTTTAAACTTTCTTTAAACTAATCTGAAATAGGAAGAAATCATAAATAATATTAAAATTTTATTAACTCAGTGTGAATGATGTGGTAGAAATAAAACCAAATAGGGAATCCGAAGCTTCAGTTTTCCACTATCTTTTTATATTTGCTAGGACCTCAGATAATGCAGGATTTGCTGTAAAAATATAGTGGGGGAGAAGAACAAAGGGAATACCTGGTAACCCAATTATAGATACAGTCTGATGCCAAAGGACAGGAATAGAGTATGTGAGTTGGAATGTGGTTTAGGACCTAAAGTCATTTTACTGCCATATTAACTTGTTAGTCTAGTTAAACAATCTCTTGTCAGTGTGGTGACTTGGCTTCTTCTCTAGCTCTACTGTCGGCACCTTTTAGCTTGCTGCTTAGTCATAATATCTGCACTTGGAACTTGAATACACTCCCAGTCTCTCTATATTCGTAGCCTCTGGCAACCACCGTCATCTCTCAGTGTCTGTTATCTGACTTCTGTATTCTTTTCAGCATCAGCTTTCATTACAAGCTGCAACACTTTCCTTGCATTTTGTACTCAAATTCTCCAAGGAAGAGAATTTGATGTGTTGTAGGATCTACATCATTTTGTTTTGGCAAAATTCTTACACCAGACTATGTCTGGGTGCTGTTAGCCAGTAGATGGGTACACAGTCCTTGAGTCAATCTCTAAAACTGAACTTGGCCTAATCAGCTGCTGCTGGTGGAACAAAATCATTTGGTAATTTTCTGTGGTTTTTTAGCCTCAAGAGGCCATCTATACTATTCAAAGATATGAGTGGGGACCTAGGTTTCCTCTCCAGTGAACTGGCTTCCTCTAGCTCCATTTCCACATATAAATGGGAAAAAGAGTTTGATTATATACCCCTAAAATTTCTTGCAGACTCTAAGTTTCTATGGGTCTCTTTAGTAGTTACCAGCAGTTCTTGATCTTCTTTTGTTGTCATTCCTGCTTCTGTGTAAAGTATTATTCTAGATGTTGAGGAAACAGCAGTGAAATGGAGCAAATGTATAACAAAATTCTGGAAGGGATCAAAATTTACCCCAGATGGTACAAAGTAAGTGGTTTTAATGGGACATCTAGTTAGTTGAGAATGTTTTAGAAATAAACAAGGGAGGTTGAGTCACCCCAAGTCCAGCAAGAATAAGAAGCTCCTACCACAGCAAATAGTGAAGAGACAAAGGGTACATGATGCTACAGGAACTGATGAGATTTTGATAACGGAGGAAGTGATGCTTGGAGGAAGCTGTGACGAAGATGGATGCCAACTCTAAAGACAGGAAATGGAGGGAGGAAGTCACCCAATTTCACTCTCTCCTTCTACAATCCATTGTTCTGCTGGGGCTTCCCATTAGCAGAAGTCAGTTAGAAGTAAGAGAGGCATGGAGCCTGGGTGGTGTGGGCTCCAGTCTCTGGCATTAGAGTGCACAGCCAAGAAGTGCATAAAAGGGACGGGGGGAAATAAGTGGGACATCATAGTCTTACTGTGAAGTGAACAATTTAAAAATTGAGCTAAAATAATGAAATATAACACGATCTAATATGAATGAAGATAATCACAACAGAGAAAAAGGAGTGGGATTTAAAAGGAAAGAAGGGAGAGATTAGTTGAGAATATTTGGAAAAACAGCATATGATGGCAAATTTGTGATGATTTAATAAAGATAAAGGATACTTTCCTTGGACTTCTTTTATTTTGGAGTATTTAATATGAAAAAGGAATGTACATGACCTATGCAAATTATAAACACGAAAAACAAATACCCATAAACCAGTACCAAAAAAATATAAAACATAACTTTAATCATCTTTCTTACTCTGCACCAATAGAACCCTCTACTTTGAATTTTAATTTTTATTCAGTCTTTTTTCTTTTTAAGATCTTCAGTTTTAGCTGGCTATTGTGGTGCATGCCTGTAATGCCAGCACTTGGGAGGCTGAAGCAGGAGAGGAGGATTGCCACAAGTTCAAGGTCAGTCTGGGCCACATGGTGAGTTCGAAGCCAGCCTGTACTACATGGTGAACCCCTGTCTCAAAAAATAATCTTCAATTTTGCTTATTTTTGAAATTTATAAAATTAATACTTTACATTCTTTTTTTATGTCTTTTTTTTTGAAATAGATTATTACACTAACTTCTTACATTATCTGTGGCCTGAGTTATTCAAAGGTATGGCTTTAATTTTCTAAATGTATAGAATTTTTAAAATTTATTCTTTTTTGTTTTATGAGCAGGTGTGAACCATGGTTGTAAACATTGGTCTACTGAAATTTTCTGGGACAGACTTGCTCTATGGCCAACAAATTGGGTCACTATGATATAGATCTCCAAATATTTATTGAGTTCAATTTATGATCTTTAATAAAATTGACTTTGGATAATCTTTTGTAGTCTCAAAAAGACATTTCTATCATGCAGTAGAAAAAAATCTCTATGTCTACTCAATTATTCTTCTTAATTTTGTTATTAATATTTTCCATATCCTTGAATAGTGTTAAAAATCTCTCATTATGACGCTGGATATTTCTGGTTGTCCCTGAAATGTCAAGTTTTTTGCTTCTTATATTTTTAATCCCCACATTATGTTCTTAAGAGATGTATTCTCCTAGTGGATTTGAATTTATATTACTGTATAATGGAACCCTTTATCCCAAATGCTTTCTGTCTTGCTTCTAGATTGTTCAGTACTATTAGCTAGTGTATGAAATTGCTAGTTTTTAGGTCAGAAATTGGCAAGTTCACGTAGTCTAAGATAATAGCTTTGTGAATTTTTCTTCTTTTTCACTATGTGCTTTTGTACTTGGTATGTCTTTTGTAAGCTGTACACAGCTTGGTCTTTTATATCATCTAGTCAGACAAACTATGACATTTTAATTTTCCTGATATATTCTGGATTTATTTCTATCACCTTAGTTTGTGTGTTGCTTCATTCCAAGTTCTGTATTTTTTCTTTTCTTCTTATGTTAAAAAAAAAAAAAACTTTGGGCAAAATAAATTTAACATGGTTTTTAAAACAAAAACAATTCACAAATCAGGCAACACTCAAAGTCAGGAAAAGTCCAGAATGCTCCTTAAGGCAGCAGTGTGGGCTTTTACAGGCAGACACAGAAAGATGACCAAAAACATAATTGAGTGATTAGAGTGGAAAATCCCTAATTAGAAGTTTGGTGGCAGTTTCTGGTGAGTGAAGTCTCTAGGTGTTTAAAATTTCCTTTTATTTATTTATTCTGTGGTAGTGGGGACCAACCCCAAGGCTTCGTGTGTGCTAGGCCAGCGCTCTACCATTGACCTGTACTCCAGGCCCCAAATCTTTTTCGTAGTTTTGTTTTACTGTTTATATTGGGTGTCGATATGCTTATATAGAAACCTAAAATGCTGAGACTGTCTTATGACCTGCCAATTAGAATTCGTAATAATTGCCTTCTTTAAAGTTAAATTTTTTCATGCTTCTTGTTTTCCCTCATTTAAACCTCAGAACACAAACATTCAATTTTTCTTTTTTAAGGATTATCCTAAAAAATTTGTTAAGCTTATTTAGCAAAGTCTAACAGTAATGAATATTTTTACCTGTAGCCCAACAGCATGAAGACCTGTGAGTGTAATTCTAACCAATTCCTGCCGGGGTGCAGTTGGTGCTACCTGAACATCTAGGTCTTTGTTGCTTTGTTTTTACTCCATAAATTGGATATTATTATTGATTTATGCACATGGTATACATTTGTCATTCTGGATTTCCCATTAGATACATATTGCCCCTTTTTGTTCAATTTCCGTGTTTATCAACCTGTTTTATTTTCCATGTAGTGGCCTCTGCCTTTGGCATTCTGTTGAAAATTTTCAGATCTATATTATAGTTCACTGATTCTCATTTTGGTGACTTATATTACACTATACAACACCTGTATTAAGTTTTAAACTCATTAATTATTTTTTTAATTCTAGGATTACTAGAAGCAAATGCTTTATTAATCACTTTGCTTAAAAGTCATATAGCCCAAAAGTTTGAATTCTTCTCCCAGTTTAATGTTGACTCGACTCAATTTTATGCTTTGCTCCAGTAGACAATAGACCAAACGCTTCCTACTACTTCAATTTCCATTGATTTACCCTTCAAAAGCCTGGGGTGTAGTCTGAGAGACAGACCTTATTTATTTACTTTGAAGCAACCTTGAATTATAGGCACTATCGACATGATAAGAAAATGAAATGAACACTTGGTTTAACAGCTACTAAGAATAACTACAAGGTCACTGCATTAAAACACTAGGATATTAATGTAGAAAGTGAGAAATTGACCTAGAGATCATGGTTTCTGTGAGATTGACTCATATCTCAGAATTTCATTCTTAATAAAAATGGCACCGTAAGTCAAACTGCTTAGTGAATGATGATAGAAAAACTGCTCACTCTGGAGAAAAATCTACAACTATTACTACACGCAAAAAAGTGAAATCCAGGTATATTAAAGAAATAAATCAAGGAAAACCATAGAAGTGGAAAACAGTGTGGCCTAAAGTTACAGAAGAACTTTTAAAACAAAACTCCAAAAGCATCAATTAATGATTTAAACCTCATCAAAATTAGGAAATTGTGTAAAGTTAATAGGAAGATATCACAGAGGTATATTTTTTCATGTCTAAAACCACAAGGAAACTATTATTCAGAATATTAGGGAACTCATTCATGTGAAAAAAGGAAAGAAATCACAAATTTTAAATATTTGGATATTTAAAGAAACTCAGAAGTTTAACAAAATATATGAACAGGTGCTCAAAGTCATTCATTACCTATCAGAGGAAGGCAATTTAAAAACGAAGAAGAGATATCACATTAGACCCATTAGATCCTAAATAAAATGTTAGATGAAAAAACTGAGAAACATAATGCCATGTATAGAAGTTTAAACTACATGAAATAATGCATAGTTTATACTAAAGTTTTAAAACAGAAGGATATACTAAATATATCGTATTAGTTATCTTTCTTGTTTCTGAAACAAAATATCTGACAGCCACAACTTATGGGATAAAAGGTTTATTTAGCTCATGGTATCAAAGGTTTCAGTCCATGGTTGGCTGGCTCCAACACAAAAACATGATGGAGAGGTGTGACAGAGGAAAGCTGCTCATCCCGTCTCGGCCAGAAGGGGAGAGAGAGAGAGAGAGAGGGAGAAAGAAAGAGAGAGGACACTCAGGGACAAGAATACTCTCTTCAGGTCATGTCTGTAGGGACCCGTCTTCTTCAACCAGGCCTCACCTCTGAACAGCACAACCAGCTGTGAACTCGTCAATGGAAAAATCCACTGTTAAATATGGCACTTCTGTGATCCAATCACTTTTCAAAAGCCCCACCTGTGAACATGCCACCCTTCTGGGTGACATGTTAGATCAAAGCACATGTATTGGGGAACTAGGAGTAAGGAGCCAGCCGAGGCCCTTGCAGAAACCAACAGCGGCTAGCTGACCAGACCAAGGCAGTTGGCAAAGAAGTCTTTGGTTCATTAACACACAGCAAACCATCACAAACAGATGAAATTATACGATGCCACTTTGGATTCCCGCTTCTGTGCCAGGAGTCCTCCCCCAGGATACCCAGCCTGGGACTCCACTGTCACTGAAGTTTATTCTTCCCTGTGCCTCTCTTCAGTCCCACACAGCACGTTCCTGACCATCCTTTGGTAGACTCTGGATAAAATGGTGTGGCTTTTTATCTGGCTTTCCAAATATTTCTATTGCTACATAAATATATCACTGAAATAAGCCAGTGATGGTGTTTTCAGTAAACTTGATTGTTACCAAAACTTTTTTCTCATTTTCTTGTATCCTTTCTCCCTCATTCACTTAATAGAATTTGTTGCCTCAAGAAAGGGGTAATATCACAGAAAAGCAGAGAAAATCTTTTATGAAATACATAACATTTAGACCATAAAACATTAAATTTGAAAACAAGATAAAGAGCCACACCTCTTTGCACTCAGAGAAGAGTCAGAGCAGAGGCAAAGTTCAGGAGATGGTGGGCTCCTAAGTGTGGTATCTCTGAGGAGGGGCTCTGCAGAGGAAATTGGGAACCTGAGTCAGGCAGAACTGGACTCCTGCCGGGAAGAGCCTGGAGCCAGCAAGACACTAATACTTCTGTCCCTCACCCTGGTGCCCTGGAATGGTGCTGCAGACAGGCCTGAAGCCACCTCACAGAGCATCTTACAACACACAGTAATGGAATGAGAGGTTGCCCTGTGCCGAAGAGCAGACCAGAGACACCTGGTTAGGGCCTTTAAAGCAGGGAAAACTCACCAAGTCTTCAAATCACAGTGGGAATGGGGACACCTCAGATGAATCTGTGCATATGCAAAGCGATTTTAAGATCAGGTCTTGTCACCCTGTCTTTAAATCCCTGCTGTAGCTCTTAGAGTCCCCAAAGAGGGAGAGACACTCATGAAGTGGAACCACTCATGCAGTGGCTCCCAACAGGGAGCTACTTTGCCCCCCAGTAGATATTTGGCAATGTCTGGAGATGTATTTGCTTGCTAAGACTAAGGGGGTGTTATTGATATATCGTGTCCGGAAGTCAGGGTACTGATAAAATGTTATACAGTGCACAGGATTGTTGCCCAAAATAAAGAATTATTCAGCCCACATGTCAACAGTCTCAAGTCTGAGAAACCCAGTCCTCAACAGGGAGAAAATCTTTTTTTTTTGACCGCTTAGTAAAATATGAGATTTATAATATAAATCATGGTTTTTTAAAATTTAAAAATAAAGATAATTTCACCTAGTTCATGAATTATATGATCACTTTTTAATGCTAAAGAATACAAGTGTTCCTTGACTTACCATGGGACTACATCTCGATCCATTATAAGTTGAAAATACTGCTAGGTAAAAAATATACTTAGTGTACCTAACCTACCAAACATCGCTGCTTAGCAACACAGCACACTACACAGTGTTGGCTGTTCATCCTTGTGATTGTGTGGCTGACGGGGAACTGCTGCCCAGCATTGTGAAAGAATTTCATACCACATATTGCCAGCCTGGGAAAAGGTCAAAAATCAAAATTCTAAGTTTGATTTCTATTGACTTCATATTGCTTTTATACCATAATTAAGTTGGAAGAGCTAGTCTCTATATTATTTCTCTTATATATACGATACTAATCCCCTCTCAGCTCTGCATTTAATGAAAAGTTTTGTTGGTAGAGAAAAATGTAAGTGGCTTTCAGGTAACATAAAGTACCACTTATTCAGGAAGGGAACAGAAAGGGAAGCATGCAGAGAGATGCTAAACACCTACAACAACACTCTAAGCAAAGGAGAGAAAAGTGAAGGGCGGGCAGGGTGCAGCTGAGTCACCCTGGAGCAACAATCAGTGGGAGAGAAGCTACTTCCAAGCCACGATGGAGACAACAGGGACCATGAGCATTTTTCTGAGCAGTGAGATTGCTGGTCTTCCAGAAGCCACACTTAAGGTTTACTAAGACAACAACATAAGAACCCAAATCACCCACTGGCCGGGGCAAATATCAGTAAAAGAAAAAAATCGAAAGTGTGTTTTCAAAAATAGCAATACTGAAAGCAAAAATTCAAAGTAATGAAGAGAAAAAAGGAAGACAGGAAGGAGAGAGAAAGAGGAGAGAAGAAAGGAGGAAAAGACCCGGAATAATGGTGATGGATAATAAGTTAGTCTGGATAATGACATGCTGAACTGTTCCATTTTTATGTGAAAGCAAATAACTATGAAGTATCACCAACATAAACACTGATTAAAAGAGATTAAATGTCTTGAGATGAAATGTCATAACATCACACAGTGTCAGTTTGCAGTGTTCTCAAAATGTTAATGACCTCCGGCTTCAGCCGCTTCCCTTACCGGAGTCCCCCGGGAGCAACTCAGCTGCAGGACTCCTGGGAGGTGCTCTGAGCCTCGTCCCATTGCCTGTCTGTTCATAGATAAAATATCATTGAGAACGAGTCGGTGACATTTGCCCATAATTCAGGAGGGACCACGTTTTTTAAAAAGAGTTTTTCTTTTTACCGGAAAGTAGTTGAGTTCATCTTACCATTTCAATAACGTCCCAGACCTGATTCAGTCAGTATGAAACACTTCTTTGGAATAATAGTCTTCTATTCTCTACTAGTGACATTTCCTCCAGCAACAGTGGCATCTGCAGAAAATTTAGGAAGTGAGAATTCATCATTTTACAAACTGATTCTGGAAAAAAGCATAGGTCAAGGTGAATTTATAGCTACTATATTTGACCAGAACAGATCTCAGAATTTTTCAAGAAGTGTTAACTGAGGGTGTATTTTGAGCAGTCACTGCCCTTCATTTACTTTAATAAAAATCATTAGTGTTTCCAATACCCACAATTATTTTTCCCTCCGTGTCAAATAAAATAGGCTAACACCCATGAGGTTTTCCATGGATGACTATCCCATTTCTTTAACTTTAATAAAAATCATTAGTACTTAGGACAGCTACCATTATTTTTGCCTCCAAGCCAAATACCTAATACCCTGTGGTCACTGTACAGATTAGTCATCCTCTTCTGTCTATTCTACTGACCCAGTTTCACTCACACAGCTGGGACATGTTTCTTTTCATCTAAGTGGCAACTTGAATGTAAGAACTTACAAGTGTATCTATCTGGTGCCTAATAAAATTTGTGCCCGTGTGCCTCTTCAGTGCGTGATTATGTATAGACATTTATGTTTGGTGCAATTTTGTCTGCATTTATTTAACACAGGCTCATCAAAGTTTTATCAAACTCAATTCTTCCAAAATTAGCTCCTCCTTTCAAGAAGTCTCTAGTATCTGGAGGTAGGAGGTAGAAAAAACAGTGTGAGGCCATCACAGGTTAGTGACACATCTCAGGTCCAGTTGGAATGCTCAGTAATTAACAAGATAATTGCTTTAGCTGGAAACAGCAGAGGAATCATCAGGACACGGATTGAAAATTTTGACAAAATGTTGATAGATACATTGAAAAAAGCCTTCTATCTGTCCTTTGAAGGAGAGTAGCCACGAACCACATGCATCTATTGAATCTTAAACTTATGCTCAAATACAATTAAAAATTCAGTCACACTAGCCATATTTCAAGTGTCCAAGTGCCAAGCACAATGTAGCTGCTGATGGCTACTATACTGTGCCCCGTAAGATAAGATTTCCATCATTGCAAAAGATTCTGTTGGACAGCTGTGGTCTAAGCTGAAAAAAATGAGGTGATCATCTATGGAAAACTGCAAGCATTTTACGGATACGTGGAGACCAGTAAAATCCCATGTTTGCTAGTGTCAATGATGTAAATAAAATAGTAGTAGAATACAAGCTAGAAAGTAAAGTTGGAATCCAATTTCAGTGACCCTTGAATGAATTTATTTGGAATCAGGTCTTTATTCAGAGCAGACGACTGAGATTTAGAAGGATTATTCTTTTTTTTTTTTTTGTAAATTTTTTTTTTTTTTTTTTTTTTGGTACTGGGGATCGAACTCGGGTCCTTGTGCTTGCAAGGCAAGCACTTTAACCGCTGAGCTAAATCCCCAGCCCCCTAGAAGGATTATTCTTTGATAGTGTTATGAAACAATGACCTGGAAAAGCAACCCAACAAGAGACACTTAGCCATGCTTTACATCAGTATCGCTGTAAGACATTAAAAACCTCAGAGTTCAGGCCACATAACAGATGAAGTAAGTCAGAGTTGTTGAGAGTAAACTACTACTCAGATAGTAGTTTATACATTTCCAATGGACAGTGATTCCGGCATACAAAGGGTCATCTGCTGTTTTTATGTACACAGCATCCCTTCTCTCTTTCTGTCAACAATAACTCCTTTCCTCTGATGAGCTGCCACTTCTTCTCTGCCCATTCCTGGTGGGACTGCCAACCATAGAAATCGACAAGGGGGCAGACTTGCAACTAAATCTCGGCAAACATGCTGCAGTCATGGTTCCTGCAGTTTGACCATATGCCTGGTTTCATGTATTATCCAAATCAAGAAAATGCGAACCTGCTCAGGGATTTTACTTACCTAATCCTGACTGAGGAGATTCTCTAGCTCCTGGAGAGGGTCGAGCAACTGACACGGCGTTAGCCTTAACATCCTTGTGAGTGCGTTCCTCCCTGTGCCCCACGGCCACCATCATTCTGTAACACGGAAAAAAAGTTATTCACATGAGAAGATTTTAAAATTCATAGACACACTCACAGACAAACATTTGGGATTGGACGTGTCAGTGACGACAGAGAAAGATCTCATTATATTGATGAGTTCTTGGCAGAGTCCCTGAGTTCACCTCCGCCCCTGGATTTCCCAATCACATGACCCAAGAAGCTGTTCACCAGTCTTTTTTTTCTTTTTTCTGATGCTCACATTTGTGTAAGTTGGGTTTTGATCATTTTAAATAGTAAAAAATATATAAACATAAAAAATAGCTTTAGCCATCATGCTTCACCTGTTAAAAACTTATGGATCACTAATACAGTTTGAAAAGTGCTACAGAAGATTATCAAACTGTGGTGGTCCTTCTCTATGTCTGATAGCCATTGTAAGCCTCACCTGTAAACCTAGAGCTAAAGGTAACAAAATGACCAAAGCCACCACAATCAAGGAGCAAGAAAGAGAATGTGGGGAAGTTTGAGAGACTTGAAAGGTGGACAGGAAAGGGAAATGAGCCAGAAGGAAGAGGCCAAGGAAGGGTGGTACAAGGCCTTCTGCTGCCTCCTTTATATCTTTATTTTAGTGTCTTACAGGTGAACACAAACTTAATCTATGTTGGCTACCTGGTTCAACCTCTGGGCATACTCAAGCGGCCTCAGTCTTGTACTGAGCGGAAGGAGGACATCAAGGCCAAGGGTCACTTAGATCACTATATGGAAGGAAAGAGTTTTAAAGTAATAAAGCAAAAAAAAAAAACAAAACAAAAAACAAACAAAAAAAAACCACCCCACTTTAAATTTCATATATTCCTCTGGTTCATTCTCCTTTGCTTCAGACATCTATTCCACTCAGGGTTGTTCTTTCCTGGCAATAACATAGAGCATCATATTAAGATGAATGAAGGGCCATCTCCAATTTGAAAGGTTGTCTCCCCACATAACAGGACTTGCACAGCTGTGGTGAGGTTACTTTGGCCTTCTTAACTACTAAAATTGTGTATCTAAGGGGGAGGGGCCATACCTATCAACTTTTAGTGTAATACTCCACAAAACGGACAGAAAATTATCTATCACACCTGTACACTGTAGACCAGCTCACTGCTCTTCATAGAACTCGCTTTGCAATTTGTTCAAAGGATTAATCAGGGTTGAGGATCATGTCTGGTTCTTGTTCTCTTTCTACCTTGAAAACACAGCCTTGGACCTAGTCAGGTCTGTTGCCCAGTCACCCCACACAGGAACTAATGGAGTTTATTACATTCTGTGTTAATTATTCAAGACTAAGGCAGAGAAAATATCAGAAGCAGTAAACATCTTTGATTGGATGAGGAAATGGAGGAGGATTAGAGCTATTCACAGGAGAGGAGATTAGGTTTTTGATGAGGGAAGAAATCTTGGTAGTATAGGTGTTCTTTGCACCTAGCAAGTCTCCTGCTAGTGACACAGCCTGTCACTTTTACTTGAGGACTTGACCTTCACCTTACACGACCTCAGGCTGTTTATGTAACTTAACTCAGGCAATTTTAGATGATAGTCTCTACAGAATGTGCTCTGTATTTTAAAGACATCTTCCAGTATATTTCCACTTATAGCATTTTGAAATGTAGGATTCTATGACATATGATAAAGAAGAAAAATCTCCTCCCTGGTAGGAGGTTGCTCAGGATGGTCCTTGTAAGGTTTCCTCCAGTTCTTATAGGGAACGGCAGTATTTAAACATTTAGAGGCACACATGTCATATGAATGCAGCAAGGAAGACTAAAAGATAAGAAAGTGAAGGTCAATAGTCAAGGATGGAGAGACTGTAGGGGATTTTGTTCTATCATTTCTATAATCAGGAAAATAATTTATGGAAGTTTCCTTTGGATTTGCTACATAAACATATTTGCAGATAAGAAATTCAAGAGACCTTTGGCATTTGAACAATTCACTTGTCTCCATAGTCACTGTGTCAATCACACAATGACATTTGGTTCTCACTGAGCCACACGGGGCTCACATCACCTGACAAACATGAAATCATGTGTTACAAATAGTAATGCACACTTGATCTTGAGGATTCTACACATTATCCCAAAGCAGGTTGGTTTAGTCAAAACAGGGATCTGAGTACCTTACTGGGGAAAAACGTCTTTCCCATATACACTACTCTGCTAATTCTTTCATTTTTTTTTTAAAGGCATGAAAACGCATCCTACGTTAAACTTTTGAATTTCAATCTTCTTTTCAAAGAAAACAGACATCCAATATGATAATTGGATTATAAAGCCTGCAGCATCCTTTAAGTTGAAACAAGCATCCTTTAGTTGTCTCTTTACTCCTCTAATCCCAGAGGTTCCAGCAAGCAAGATTTGAAAATCATTATACCAAATTATCTCCTTTATTGGGTGCTAAATACGGCATCCTGTAATATCCATGCCTAAATGGGCTGAGAATGCAATGAATTTATTAGAATGAAGAAGCTTTTATGTCTTCCCGAGTTTTTTTTTGTTTGTTTGTTTTTTTTATAAAAATACCAATGTTCCTGGAAGGAAAAACATCTTGGGTGATTACGGGGATTATTTTGGCAATCGAATTTGCAACTCAGAAGTTTAATTGACAGCAAAGCCCTGTTTGATGGGGCACAGATAATGAAAGTTAAAGGGACTGAAACAGATGTGATCAAGCAAAAGGTTATACAAGACCTCCCTACCAATAGTTTTTAAATAAGAAGGTACAGAGCTAAGATTTAAATCTTCATAATCTAGCTCTAAGATTTGTGATAACTTCAAAAAACGCTTTATTTTCCAGGAATTAGACATTATTTCAGTTTCTCCCCCAGCCCTTCCAGAGTCGATTTTTCTGAACTTTAATAGTCTAGATAAAGTGATTCTCTTTAGTACAGATGAGTATTCTGGAAGAACAAGAAAAGTACATTTCTGGAGAGTTACATGTTTCTGGAGATGTGAATTAGCCTCCAGTCTTGCAGTCTAAGATCTAACGAACTTAATAAAGATTTTGTTTAACAAAAGGATAGTGTTTTCAGTCTATCATGTATTACAACAAGGGTTGTTCTGCACAACTTCAGGTATGATACAATCACTGAGTTTGATGTGAATATCATTCATAAATTGTGAAAACCGGTCACCCTCGGAAGTTTGGCCTTTGCCCAGATCATTAGTAGATGATTTTGTTTTATAACCTGTTCTGTATCTAGAGAACAGGCATTGAATAACTTATCTCATCTGACTCTTGGGGATGTCTTCCAGAGCACTGTATCCTCTGCACTTTAAGAATAGGGGCCTTACTTGGAAGTAGCTATAGAGACACATGGAGAACTCCTTCCTCACATGGACTAATACTAGATTCCAGAGAGGTAGACTGGGTTACCTCACACCACACAGCTTGTAGCGGAGAAACTAGAATTTGAATCCAAGCACAATGACACGAAGGTAAGTTTATTTGTTTATGACTGTAAAATAATATGCTTAGAGACTATCATACAGACATAATTATGAACATCTATTGCTGGCCATTTGGTATAATAGAGTGTTACCTACCTTCATTAGACAATAGGAAACAGAAATGTGTAAAACAATGTTTTGAAACATTAGAAATAGGCAGCAGGTAGTACGAAGTAAATGCTATCATAGTTCCAACTTACTACCTAACAAGAATTTTCAAGTCATGGAGGGAAACAAACTAAAAAAAGTATCCCAGTGGTCTTGTATAACAGAGAAGACAGTTTGGATTTAAATTGGGCCAGAACAGCTAGCTTTTGTGCAGCAAAATATTGAAAAATAAGAAGTTGCAAATGGAGCTCCAGAGAGATACAGAGAGGGCCCATCAAATCTTTAGCTAAGTAGAGTGGCACATGCACTGAAGAAAAGGAACCAGGAAAAAAAAAATCACTAGAATGGAATAAGAAAAACAATCCCCGTATTTCATACAGGTCCAGGAACACCAGGTTCCCTCCAGCCAGAAAGGCAAGATAATAGGCAGAGCATGAAGAGCAGTTTTCAGATGAATATTGCCTCAGTAATGGGGACAAATCAACTCAGGAGTAAAAACTACTCCGAAGCCACCATAACAAACCTTAAACACAAGCCCAAAGTATTCTGATCCCAAGAAAGCCTAACTGAATATCAAAAGAAAGCCTAATATTATTTAAAGAGACAGAACAAAATTTAGCACCTAATAAAGTAAAATTCACAATGTCTAGCATCTAATCAAACATGGCAAAGCACACAAAGAAGGAGAAAAATGGTACTTACAAGTGGAGAATAATCAATGGAAAGAGACTCAGAAATAAAATAGCTAATACAATTAATAGATAAGAATACTAGAGCTGGTATTAAAAATATAATCCATTTGCTCAAGAAAGGAGAAGAGACTACATATTATGAAAGAAATGGAGGTTACTTTTTTTAAAGACCCCAAATTTTTAAATAAAAATTTAGCATCTGAAATAAAAAATACTTCAAATGAAACTATCAAAAGATTGGAGACATCTGAAAAGAAGGTAGATGAACTTGAAATTCTAGTAAGAGAAATTATCTTGAATGTAACAATTTTTTTAAATGAGAAAAAAAATAGAGCTTCAGTAACATGTGGGACCATATCTAATAGTCTGATATAATACGAAATCAGTTTTCTAAAAAGAAATGGGAGATAGGTTGTATGGGAAAAATATATCAGGAAATAATCACCATATTTGATGAAAAATAAAATCCACAGATCCAAAATGCTCAATGAGCTTCAAGAAAAAACACAAAAGAAAAATGAACGAAGCTATATAAAGGCATGTAATAGCCACTTTTTAAAATACTGAAAATATTAAAGGTAGTGGGAGGGGGGAAAAGATATTTACAGATAAACAAAGAATATAGCAAACTTCTTATCAAAAACTGTATAAGCCAGGAAAAAAGTAGCATGTTTTACTGTAATGAAAGAAAAATTGTGAACATAAAATTTTGTAATCAGCCGAAGTGTTTCAAAAGTGAAGTCGAAATACCTTTTCAGACAACAAAAGCTAAGAGATATTTATCTTTAGCAAAACAGCATTTTATGAAATGTTAAAAGAATTCTTCAAGCAAAAGAAATAATGTCACATGAAAATTTGGATCTATTAAAAGGAATAAATAACAGGAAAAATTGTAAATATACAGGTAAATAAAAATATTTTTCTCATTTTCATTAACTTCTTTCATTAACTGATTTAAAGAAAAAACAGTAATATTTGTGGATGTTCTTACCTATGTTTAAGTAAAATATATGATAACAACACAATACTCTACAAATAAAATGGAAATATACTGATTTATGTTTCTTATGCAACATGTGAAATGCTATGATCTTATTTGAAAGTAGATGGTATGTGCTAAGTTCCAAATTTTAGAACAATGACTGTTTACAAATACTCTATTGGTGACTAATAAGCTAACAATGGAGTAGAAATGAAATAAAAATACTTAATAAATCTATAAGAATATTTATATACTTACTTAAATACATAAGAATACTTAAATACTTAATAAATCTATAAGAAGAAAGGAAATGGGAAGAGGATGAATAAAGAATAAATATATTAAGTAGAAAGCAAATAGCAATATGTGGACTTAATAAAAACTTTATCCATAATCATATTAACTCTAAGTAGTCTAAACATGCCAATTCAAAGGCAGAAATTTACAGATTTATTAAAAAATCAAAATCCAGCTATGTTATTCCTAAAACAAACTCACTTTAATTGTAAAAACAAAGTAAGAGAATGTGAAAAATGTGTACTAATAAAAATGAAGACAATAACATCTGAGAAATATAGTTCAGAGGAAAGAATATTTTATAATAAATAAAGGTATTCTCATAAAATTAATTCAATTAATCAAAATGATATCACATTTCTAAATATATATGCATCTAATAACAAATCTTTAAAATAAAGCAATAAAATAGATTAGGTGAGAAAAGTTGAAAATCCACAATTATAATTAAATATTTCAATATTTCTACAACAGTACTTTATAGAAAAAAACCATAAAATTGGTAACAATTTTGAAGCAAAAACAACCAACCCATATAAAAGAACAGCAGAATACACATTCATTTCAAATGCATTTGGAATATTTACCAAAATATCAACAAAAAATATTTCTTATAGACATATGCAGAAATTCTTTAAATTATAAGTTGAATCCAATAGTATATAAAAAGAATACTGTAACTTCTTATACGATGGCCAAATGGAATTTATTTTAGAAATGCAACATTGGTTCAACATGCACAAATCAGTATACTATATCAAAGTATAAAAAAGAAATACGGACATTTGAATGAAGACAGAAACAAAATTTGATAAAATTCAAAACAACCATGACATTCTTATTAAACTAGGAATTACAATGAACTTCTTCAATCTGATAAAGAACATCTGTAAAAACTTACTATCACACTGAATATTGAAAAACTACATTTTTATTTAACATTAGGAACAAGACCGGGATGTCTATTGATATTATTCTCATGAAACATCATACTGGATATCCTAAACATTTGAGTAAGGAAAGAAATAGACTCAAAATGCATACAGATTGGAATAGGAAAAAGCAAAATAGTTATACTGTAGACAACATGCTTGCTGACAACATACAATCCCAAGGAACCAACGGAAGTGCTACTCTACATAATGAGTGAGTACTACAGTGTACCAGAATTCACGGTTAAGTCAGAAATATTAATTGCATACCTATAAATTAATAAATATTTGAAACTACAATTTTGTAAACACACACATGCACACAGACAGGATGTGATCAAAAATATGGTGAAAATTTAATTTTCTAAAAAATATATTAGAGTAAGACACATTGTCATTAACATCCCTCAAAGTCTCCCCTCTGCCCCAAACACACTTATCCCATTTGTCCTCGCAACTTTCTGAAGCAGTTCTGCAAGTTGTTTCTTGTATAATTGCTTGCACTGTCATGGTTGCCTCCACATCCAGAATGAATTCAAAATAACTTTCATGATCATTTTGACTTTAGGCAAGAGTCAGAAATTGCACTGTGTCAGATCTTGTAAATCAGGTGGATGAGGGCCAACAGTAATGTTTCTACAAGACAGTCTTTCTGCTGGGTGTCACTTAGTAGCAGCATTCACCACATATTTGATCACACCTTGTAAAGACACCAATGAAAGAGGAGGTCTAGGACTGTGTCAGAAATGGCATGAATGATGGAGTAAGTAGGTTCGACATGAAGGGGGTATTTTAAGGGGAATTGGTATCTTTTGTTGTAATACTTTTTAAAATTTTAAGTATTTCACAGTATATTTGGATCACATTTCACATAGTTATATTAGTATTTAGTGTCCCAAATCTTATTTTTAATTGTTTAACAGTCTACCCCGAGTGTCACTTGGGCAGCATGTTTGATTATGTACTCACCATCCTGAGCGTTGCACAGGTGGGTGTCATTTCAACAGTCAACACTTGTTTGCATGTGATCCACTCGTACATCTGTTTATTTATTTTATATTGACTATTTTTTGCATACCTTTTTATTTAGAACATTGTATTCGCCTTTGGTGTTTGTTTTTTTTTGTGAAATTTAAAAATAAGTTCTCATTATTTTCTTTTACTAATTTGTAGGGTTTATTTATTTATTTTTTTAACCAAGAGCATGTATTGGCACATCGTATGCATAATGATTACATTCATCATGGTTAATTTGTACCTGTATATGATATATCTTGGTTCCCCCTTCCCCCCTTCCCTATTTACAGCAGATTTGTTCACATTTTTCCATTCTTTCCCCTTTTTTCTTTCTCTTCTCATTCCCTTCCTTCTTTTCCTTCTTCTCCCTTTCTAGTTCTCCTCCCTTTTGAAGATTATCTTTCTTTTACATGATACCTATTATACCTCTTTGTCTTTATTTACACTTAGGATTTCATGTCAAAGAAACAATGTGATATGTACTCATGAGTGTCTGATTTATTGCACATAAGAGCGTGTTCTCAAGGTGCATCTATTTACCTACAAATGACTCCAGTTTATCCTTTCTGTTAAAATTTTACTTGTGAAAATAACCTATAATTTTGTGCTACAATATATAAAAACTCTTATTATAAGCTCATTAGATATAATTTTTATACTCCTCCAGAACTCAGTGATATTCTTTTACAATACAAAACAGACATGACTGGGACACGGAGACTGAGTAGGAAGGAAGCGCCAAAAGATCTGCAAAAGAAAAAAACTAAAGAAGGAAGAAATGTTAGCATATCAGGGAGGGAAAGTCTGTTATGAAATGGACTATTCATAATGTTGAAATGATAGAATTTGAAAGAAGAAACAAAACTAAAAAAAATCCAATGATGGCCAATAAATATAATAAGTCTATGGGCGGTGTTGACAGACTTTACCAACATCTAACAAGCTATCCTGTAATCAAAAAGTGAGGAAAAACATTATTATAAGATATTTATGTACCTTCTGCACCAAAAATATGGAAATTGTTTGTTATTTACTTAAAATAAGGGGGGTATTCTAAAACTCACTTATAATTTAGACAGGTCTAATAGACCAAATATTTGAAAAATACAGGACAGCAAAAGGCCAACCTTCATGTCTATTGTTGAGGTCTTCACCACTACACTGGTTTAGTGGCTAGACATCTCAGTGAAGTTACACCATTCACAGAAAAAAAAGGAAAAACCAACATGATGGTGTAAAGCAAGTCGTTCAAAGAAAGACAATGATGCAAAAAGAATTCAGAAAGAGTCTAGACATTAGTGACCAGATTGTAACACTGCGTTGCACATTGAGTGTTTTAAGATAAACCATACACAGAACAATTTTTGAATGAATTTCATTAAATTGTTGTTTTTATATTTCCCGTTATCATACAAAAATTAAGTCCAAAAGTAGTCTGCTGGCAGAATTCCCTTTTCTTCTAGGTCAGTCTGTTTCAATTAAGGCCTTCAATTGATTGCCTGAGACCCGCCCTCATTATGAAAGATAATATGAAAGTTGACTGATTTAAATGTGAATCTCATCGAAAAATACCTCCACATAAACATCTAGAATAATATTTGACCAAATATCTGGGTACCATGGTTGCCATATTGACACATAAAATTAACATTCCCAGTAAGCAATCCACAAAGTTCTACTATATGCAGTCATCTCTCCCTCATACTAACCCAATTAGGTGTAACTTCTACCATTTGGAGACAAGAACCGGAAATACCAAGAAGTTAAGAGCCTTAGTTTCTCATAGCCAGCAAGGGATGGTTCTAGAATTCAGGGACATTATCCAGTCTCCAATTGCATGCTCTTTTAACCATAGTGCAGAACAGTGAGATAGTTAGAATAAAGGACCAAATATACCCTTTGTTCCTTATAAAAATTCCCCTGGCACTTCTCCAGCCCAGGACATTTCGGGACTATGCAATTTTTCATGTTCACTTTCATGTGCCTTTAGAGTTAGGTAAAATCTAAGATATGTTTTATAAAGACTTACTTCACTTTTATCCCATGACGAGCCGAAGTTAACAAACCAGCAAACCACTGGTGAATAGAGGCAGAAAGAAAATAACATCTGAAAATAAAATTTCTACTTGCTTTGTCCTGCTGTTTATTTCAAAAACTGTATTGTGAAAGGAGTGGGTGAAAGCCATGGCTTCATAAAAAATACCTGCCATCAGATATAGAAAAGGATAAATGCAAGAAAAGGAAAAAAATTCACAAGATGACAAACTCTGGGTCATCCAAACTAGTTAGTTAAATTAGCATTTTTCCTCATCAACTAACAAATAAAATATACAACTTATTTCATAATTTATCAATTTCTAAATTTTCAATTTAAAGAGAGAAATTTTTCCTTCAGAGTAAACAGAAAGCTTATTCATTTCTGTGTCATTTTAAATTATTTTTGGACCTATATAGAGAGTCATTTGTCAAAGCCCGGTTTGCAGGATGCCCTTGTGGAGGAAAAGGCAAGAAATTCTTCAGGTATTACCTTTCTGCTACCACCTAGCTGACCAGCTGGCCTTGGAGACAGTGAGCTCAGCACCTTGGAACTACAAAAGCAGTATAGTATTAGCTGCACAAGAGTGGAGAGAGACGGATGCATTTATAAATACCTAAGCAACAGGAGATCTGTCATCGAAGCATTGCTACCCATGTCCTTGTGCTGCTAGGATAAGGTTCCCCATGCTCCTCAGGCTCCTCACAGCTCTGGTTTCATTGCCCTTCAACCTAGCCTGAGTCCTAACTGCCTGCCAAAGTAGTCTTTGTACTTGCCTTCCAACAAGGGTTCTTGGCCAAGCCTGAGACAAAAGGAACTGTGCCACCTCCTGTGTCTTTGATTCTACCTCTTAAAGGTGGATCGTGTTCAAAAAAAATCTCAAGAAGCAACAGCAAAACTGTTCATGTATAAAGACTTCTGTTTCTTGATATACCCAAAATAGTATTTAAAAAAAAATACCAACACAAGAACCTGTTCTAAAGCAGAATATTAACAGTTCCCTGGAGACAAGCAAGAAGCCAAACTTTATCAACAATATCAACAATAATAACCAGTATAGTGAATGCTTGTTCAAGTCTCAGAATGAGCGTTATGTCTTTTACTCCATTCACCAACCTAGCAAGGTAGGTATTATTATTCCTACCTTATAGATAAGAAAGTGACTGGGGTGCACAAAAGCTAAGAAAAGTCACTGAATAGAATTAGGATTTGAGCCTATGTCATGGGAAAGACCACAAAACTTTTTTGTCTTTTAGCATTACCATGTGCACAATGTAAAAGTGTAAATATGAATTTTTCAAAAACCAGAGAGAGAACAAGTTTACCTAGAAGATGATGTGGGAAGTAGAGGTCTCTGACTTGCTTTCATCTTGAGTCCCAGAGCCCAGATCATAGCATTAAGAGGCAAGGTCTGAAGGCAGAACAAGGATTAGGTGCTAGACATAAGGGCAATTCCTTGTCCCTCTCAGCATGCCACACTACCCCCAAAACGTATTCTACAAATACGTTTCATCTCTGGCCAGACCCTCCCAACATCTACAGTTCTTAATGCTATTATGATTTAGCACATCCTTTATGCACAGCTTCCTTTTGGAAATTGAATGGAGGTAGGTAGATGGGTTAGGCAGCAAGGAGAAATCACTAAATAGAAAAGGTGGCATGTAGGTGGATGGGGGGGTCGCTAGAAAAAAAATCAGAAAAATTTCTTGCTTGGGAAAAATGACTAAGTAAAATTAGTGTGATCATTTGAAGTAGTCAGCCATTCTGAACTTTGTCAAAGGAGCAGGATGATTTTGCTTTTCTCCCACTTCAAGCCATTTTAAGTGATCTAAAAGGGCTTACTTCTGTAGTGAGTTACTGTAGAGCTATAATCTACAAAAAGCATTTTGGAAGGGTCAAAGCAAGCATTAAAAATGTATAGGGGTGGTAAAGAAAATTCAGATGTTTATTATTGTTTGATTTGCCATGTACATGGCAAAGCATACATGTTGGGAAAGAGCTCTTAAGGCAACAGTTGATAGGAAACAAACATAAGTTGCTTCTCCTTTTTAAATTATCTCAGCATTTTCTTTCCTGCTGACCTCAGGAGTTGAGGGAGCCACCGTGGGGTGGACAGGACAGTGACCTGAAGTACTGATCAGCAATGATCCATCATAAATGAAGAAAGCAGGGGCCATCATCTCTCTTTCTCATCCATTGGGAAGACTCAAGCAGCTAACACATGAAGAGATGCTCAGCTATTGGGGGAAGAAAAGAACAACCCTGGGGGCTGATACTTATCATCCTAAAACATTCTCAAGTCCGATGACAGGATTTTGTGATCTTCGCCCTGTACAAAGGCTTAGACTTGAAAACCCACTTCAAGGGAAATAAAGGAATCTGCATGTGTTTCTTAGGATTAGTGGAATAAAGTACAGGAAACTAGGTGCTTACAAGGGAAATGGGTTGTGTGACAGTTCTGGAGGCTAACATGCAGGATAAAGGTGTTAGTGAGCCGTGCTATCTCTGAACAGCGTAGGGGAGAGTCCGGCTTTTGGAAGAAGGCATTGCTTTTTTGTTTTCTTTGGTTTGCAGCTGCCTCAATCCACTCTCTGTCTCTGTCTGCACATAGTGTTTTCCTTTTCTTAGAAAGACGCCGGTCATATTAGATTAGGGCTTATGGTACTGACCTCATTTTAACTAAATTGTAAGCACAAAGGTCCTATTTCCAGGTAAAAATCACACTTACACATATTAGGGGACTAGAACTTCAACATCTTTTATGGGGGCACAATTCAATCCATAAGAGAGCCTTAGTAGCTCATGTGCACATTCTGCTCATTCAATCTGCAGGGAGAAAACGCCTGAGCTGTGTCTTTCTCCTCTACAAGTGCCAAAGGCAGTGATGGGGGTCAGGGAAGGTTCAGGACAGAAGGTGAGACCAAATTCCAGGAGGAAAGGGCAGGGAGAGTCAGGGAGGCGGGGTAAAGCACAATGGAATCAAGAAATATCCGTTAACTGCTACTAGAGTTTGAAGAAAGAAGGGAGTTAAATAGCAGTGTCAATTCCCAGGAAGGTCTCATTGATAAGATTTGAAAACCAACAGTGGAATAATTGTACCCTCTCTCATAGTCACTCCCGAAGTATATAGTTTCAATGCAAGTTTTACAATATATCTTATGAAGGTTGATATTTTCCCATTAAAATACAGCTGCATATATATTCCTAAAATCTTTAAAACTGTTGAACTATGTTTATTTCAGAGTAATTGGACCAGAAAAGATACATTACTTAAATAAAGGTGCCAAATTGTAACATATTTTTAAATAAATCCATTTCTTCATGATATGATAATTAAAATTGGCCTCCTACGTATTGTCTCTTCTGGGAATACAGCTGGCTCAGCCGATGCAGACTTTACTTTCATTCTAAGTACATAGAAATGTTTGGTAAGTGTAACACTTTTAAAATACAAAACTAATCTTAAAGGGAATATCAGGTTCAAAAGTGAAGGAAAGTAAATAAAAGAGTCGATGTCTCTGCTGCTGACAAGGAGACAAACTGTCAGATTTGAAAATAGATTTTGATGGCAAGAAGTTAGGCTCTCTACATGTATCCAGGAATAAGACACATCAAAATACAAAACTTACATAAAGCCAGGACCCTAAAAGAGCAATGTTTTCCATGTGAATGTACTAGAAGTTGACAAAAACATCCTGTAGCCTATTGAAGACACTGGGTAGGAAAAAATTAAATTTCCCACAAGAAATTAAAACTATATACTTATTTAGGTGTAAGATCTAAATGTGTACTATCCAGTGGGTTCGGGTTGCTCAATCTGGTCAATGAATACATTTTTAAATTAAAAAAAACCCTGAACTTCGATCAATGGAAATTAATATTCTAGCAGTAGTAAAGAAACAGCAAAAAGGTACAACTGCTTTACAGAAACTCAGATTGCATAGAATGCCTACAGATAAATAATGGTGAAGATGAACTAACCTTAAGAAACTATAAACTGCACATGAAAATAGATCACTATCAGAGAAGTCAGCAAATAGAATAAGGGAAATAGCCTGCTAATTAAAACTTATTATAGAAAGACTCCAAAGACACTGAAGTGTTTTAAGTGATTAAAAAATAAAGATGTGAAATAAGCCACTAAAATTAATGACACTATTTCAAAAAGCAAATTAGGGAAATATATTTCTAGAATTTAAAAACTTATCACTGAAATATAAAATGGAAGCAATGGGTAAACAGTAATATATAAACATAGCTAAAGAGGACACAAGCAAACTGGAAAATTATTTGGAAAAAATTATCCAGAGTGTAGCACAGAAGTATCAAAACAAGTACAAGTTAAGATGTGAAGAATAAGTTCAGTTCAACACATTTTTAAATAGGGATATTAGAAAGACTAACAATTCCAGTGCAGAAATGGAAAGATAATAACTGATAACTTTCCAAAACAGAAAATTATTCCACAGTTTAAGCAAATATAGTAAATATCCAGATCAGGATGAAAATATAAAAAAATTCATAACCATGGCATGCCAAAACATAGAAAGAAAAAAATCTTCAAAGCAACCAGGAGACATAGAGATCATCAATGAAAGAATGACAATTAGATTAATCAATTTCACATGAACAAAAATAGAGGCCAAAAAGAATGGAAAGGTGTCAGTCTATATTTATACATAGTAAGTACTTATTCAAAAGTAACATTTCAAGAAAAACAGAAGTATAAAAAATACAAAAACAAAACATTCCCTGGTTAGTAGAAGATACAGTAAAATGGTTAAAATTAATCCCAGTCAACAATCACTAGTAATAAAAAGGAGTTAAATTCAATCGCAAGAAAACAGAGATTATGAGACAAAATTTAAAAGTTAAATTTATTTTCCAGTTACTGTAATATATGTAATATTCAAATATATAGTACAGAGGTGTTAGATTTAATAAACAGGAAAAGATGAATCAAGACAAACTAAAAAAAGCTACGGCTACAATTTCAATATCAGGCAATGGAATTTTGAAACAAATGCAATGTTAGAGACAAATAAAATCATTATTTTTAATAATATAAGGGACAGTTCCCTAGGAAGATGATTCTGAAAAGAAAAAGAACAAAATAGAAATGCAAAAAACCAATAACTCTGACAATAGTGAATAAAATATTCTGTAAAATAGAGGTAATTTATAAGTGAATTAAACTTTTACAGATGTGAAAGCTATTTAATGTTTCGTGACAAAAATGATCTCCACTGTCATTTGTACCACACATTAACCTAGGAAAACATAGTTTAAAGAGATCTTTTCCCATGACAAATTATGCATTTTTAAATAATGAAGGTTAAATATAAATAGATGTTTCTTGCTTCAAGCAACTTCTGAAGAAACAATAATCCACTTGTGTATAGTGTCTTTCTATGTATAAAAACCTTTAACATGGGGCTGAGGATTTAGCTCAGTGATTAGAGTGCTTGCCTTGCAAGCACAAGGGCCTGAGTTCGATCCCCAGCACCACAAAAAAACAAAAACAAAACAAAACAAAAAAAACCTTTAACACACATTGAAACTCAGAGCAAGTAAGTCACAAAGTGATAGAAGGTATCTAACAAACTAAGACTAAGCCCAGGACTCCTAACTTGTAAAACTTAGTGCTCTTTATATGCCAGCAGATTGTTTCTAAAACAGCATGAAGAATTTGTTAGGAAATATAATCACTGCTTTATTAATTTCATCCAGCATCTATTATGTGTGTGTACTGTCTGAAGGGAGCATATGATGAAGAATTAGATAGATCCAGATCATGTGCACCATTTTAAACATTGACTTGCTTCTGTTTGTGGTTTTCCACTGCTTTTCTCATTGCTCCTTCTTGGTCTCTGCTGTGAGCTACTTTTTCCCATCCTCACCTTGCTTCAGCTCCAGGATTCCACTGTAACTGTTGCATTTTGGTCTATGTGTCTAACTGAGCCAGCTCATTTATTACATGTCCTAAGTATCAAATCCCCGAGAAGCTGATGGCTCAAAATTCACACCCCGAATCCAGAGGCCTGTTGTGAACCCAAGAGCAGAAGTCCACCACACATCATAAACCCACTGGAAGACTCTCTCGACTTTCTTAGCAGTTGAATATTCCTAAAGTAGAATTTGTGGCTCTGTTTCTTGAATGTCTACAAATTTATTCTTACCTATAGTTTATTTCCTGTTCTTTCCTAGTATCTACTAGTCATCAGCATCATTAAAGGTACTGAACTTAAATATTAAAAATGTTATTGTCAGAGCAAAAAAGATGACCTTAGCTACTATTTCACAGAGAATATAGAAGGCACTATGGTTAAACTCCTTTGGCTTCTCTCTTGTCCTCTCCCAAATTTCTCACTGTTTCATCCTTGTCCCTTCCTTCGCTGCTGACTTTTGTTTTAGAAAAAGATAACAGGGTGTCAGTAAAGCACTCCTGATAACTTCAGGTTTACATGCTGAGAATGAAATTGAGACAAATGTAATTAACGAGATTAGCCATCTGTACAAATACAAGAAATGTCCCTCAGGAACCAGTGACTAAAATGTTTCAGGAATATCCATCCGGTCTCACTGCCCTCAGTGCCCTCTCAGAGTCATTAGCCTTTCTAGGACTGTAGTTAATCAACTGGATTGTGCAGACATGAGATCTGGAAGCAGACATTGGTTTAAATCCCAACTAAACTACTTCTTATGCAATTTTGTTCAATTTTTATGATTTCCTTCTGTCTCAGTTTTCTCATATATAAAATAAAGTAAGTCGTTGATACTTCACATAGACCCATAAGGATAAATGAAGGAATTTATATAGAGAGAATTTATATATAGCATCAACAAGAAGTGATGGTGAATATAGTTATAATCATAGAAACAGCACTAATTGTGTCAGTAATTACTTGACAGTCTTGGTTTTAATATATATGCATCAGAACAATTAGCTGGGAATTTAGCTCAGTGGTTAGAGTGCTTGCCTAGCAAGCGCAAGGCCCTGGGTTCAATCCCTGGCACAAAAAAAAAAAAAAAAGAAAGAAAGAAAGAAAAAGAACAATTAGCGTGATACATGAGAATATGGTGTCAAATGTTACTTAGGATCCTGTGCTATACAGTTGCTCCCTACCAATAAATCTAAATCAGCCAATTCTCTTAGCAGATTAGTTCCCATGTAGTCCTGTGGACTATCCTGGCTCATTCATCATTAAAATCATCCAGCACTCTCAGTATTCTAATGTTTGCTTATCAACCAATCTGCTGCTTTGTAATTTCACTTTTTTAGTTACTTTCTTATAGACCAAGACAGAAACATTCTAGTGCTCTTGACATGTACACTTCCCGTTTACATGTAAAAAAACGGTATTCTGCTTTATATACCAATCTGTGCGTTGGATTAGTAGAGTTCATTTTTCTGAAATTGGTCATTTGTAAGCATATTGATATAAACAAAGTTCTGCCTACGAAGAGCCAATAATCTGGCCATAGCTCAGCCTGACTTTGCTGAGGATCCAGCCAGATACACTGGATGCTAAATCTATGTCCCTGTCTTCCAAGTGCACTGTAAATTCCACTTAGGTTGTGATGCCCTCCTCTTCTCTCCCCATGATTTGCTTTTTCTCTCTTTTGTCCAATTCTCCTCTAGTTCTACCATTACTTCTTTTCTCTCTTATTCTAGAAATTCTTTTGCTTACTAGTTTTCCTCTCAAATTACTATTACTATTTTTTTTTAATTTGCAAATCTCCTTTAAGGAACAAGTAAATAAGGGTGATAAAATATACATTGAAACATCTTCTTTCCTTAAAATGTATAAAATTATAGATGAAATTTTTAAAAATTAAAAGTACCTACTGAGTTGCCAAGTGAAAAGAGAAACCTGTAGGTGTCATAAACAAAGGAAAATTCCACAGCGGTAAGCAAAAGATGAAACAAACAAAAAAAAAACCTCACAAAAGCTGAGACCTCACTTGGTCTCTAAATTTTGGGCAGTGATAAAAACAGAAGGCTTAGGAATCCGGTGTTGCACACCAGAAATGGTAAAATGCAGAAACATGCGTGAGCATCAAGTCCCAGAAGGCATAAGTGGGTAACAAGTAAAAAAAAATTAGAAAGGGAATCCATCACCATAAATGACAAATGACAGCTATATAAAATAAAACCCCTCTAACTAAAAAAATATTGAGAATAATATAAAAAGATTTTCAAAGAAATGATGCTTGTATTTTCGAAGATATCAAAGACAAACCCACTCTTACGAAATAATGTCATACAATTGTGAAACAAAGGCAGTTAGTTATAAAATTTAGATACTACATAAATAAAGTATTTTCATTTAAAATAAAGATCGCCAGAGACAGGCGGAATGGGAGACTCTATATAGGTTAAGATAAATTTAATTTAGTTGAAAGACAGAATCAAGAAGTTCCCCCATAAAATCACAATGATGAAAAATAAAATTTAAAATATAGACAAAAGTTACCCAATAAGGAGCATAAATAAGCACTGATTTTTTTTCTGTCAGGTCCTTGTAAGAAGTAGAGTAAATTAAAAAAGAGATGATATTAACGTAGATGATTAAGAAAGTTAAAGAACTGAAAAAGACTTAATTTCTCAAGTTAAAAAAAAACACTCAATGAATGCTATCAATGTATGAAGTTTCTGTCAAAAACATGCACTTAAACAAACTGTAATGGGGTCGGGGGAATAGCTTGGGGGAGAGCACTTGCCAAGTACGCACCAGGTCTGGGACTCTGTTCCCGGCACTACGAAGAAGAGGAGTCCCAAAAGGCTACCAAAATGAAAGCAAAGCTTTAAAGTAGTAACAATAGCACTGATCTCTCTTTCCTTGAAATAAGAACTAACTGGAAAATAATCAGCCTTGAAAACTAGAGATCAAAAATACCAGCGCCAATCACCTTGCCTTACCTGCCATTATGGAATAGTCAAAGAGAAATAAAACGGTGAAGGACTAAGTGAAAGTAATTGTTAATTTAGAATTTTATAGTGAGTCAAAATATAGATCAAACATCATCTTTTTTTAAAGGAGGCATCTAGAAAATTTATTATTCACAATCTCCCACTGATAGTACTGCTAAGGATATATATACTTTAGCAAGAGCAATGAACACAATGAGAAGGAAAAAAATGTTAGAAGCAGGAGTAACCAAATTAATAGATAAACTAGGGGATGAATCTGCTATTTTGATAATAACTCATTTTAAAAAATGAATAATACTATAGAAAGAAACTGATGGTATTGAGAGAACACTCTGTATGGGTGCCATGTTTCCAGATGTCTTGTAGGCACAGATGCTGATCGCCTGTACACAGCACGTCTCTCCCTGGAACAACGGGCAAGTTTCCTTGCAGCCTTGGAAGACAGTGTCTTTGCTCGTGCTTGTTGCCCATTACAAAGGATTTGAGCTCTCTAAATTCGGAGTATCTTTCCTCTTACTGCAACCCCTTGTCACTCTTGGCATCACTCTTTGGGAATTGGGGCACCAAGAACTGGGAAAGGAAATACCCGTCCTCTTGTTAGTGCTATTACAGTGAGTAATGAAGCTCCTCTTTCACCCATGTTGTGTCTTCTGCTTGTGTCTACGAAACTGTAGCAAGCTAACTCTAGTTTGCTGGGCAAGTAAAATCCTAGACTCTGCAAAGTTTCTGGCAGATGAAGGTAGGAAGAGGAATCTAGACAAAATTAAAAGTATGTCTTATTTGGGAAGAAGAAAAAGAAACTTTTTCATTTTAGATATCTTAGAAACATAAATTTAAGTATTTTTGTTAAAATATTGAAGTCAAGTTTTAACTTTGAAACTGGGAAGATGTTAAGAAGAGTTTAAAAATAAAAGAAATGATCTTTAAAAACAGGAAAGGGTGGAAGAAAAGACAGAAAAAAAAAGAAAACGTGTAATAAATAGGGAAATGTGTAAATTGAATTGGCAAAAGTAGGTTTAACCATATCAAAAAATAAATCAGTATAACTAATACAATTGAAGGAATGACCTCCACTCAGTCTTTGAAAAATTTCACTACCATTAAGTATTACCTGCATCTAGCTACCAGAAGTCACCAAAAGGAGACTTCTCTTTGAAAGGGGAAAATATATTCCAGAAGAGATGTCAGGAGGAGGAGATGTGATGGTTAGTCTTGACTGTCAATTTAAATGGCTTGAAAGACACCTAGGAGATCAGTAAATCACACTTCTGGGTGTGTCCGGGGTGGGTCAGGGGACTTGACTTGGGGACTATACCTGTCTCTGACCCCCTCTTCTTTCTTCCTGCTCTCCTGCTTCTAAACTGCAGTGAAGTGAACTCCATTGTTCCACCACACTCTTCTGCCATGATATTTTTGCCTTGGAGCCATCCAACTATGGACCAAACCTTCTGAAGTCATGAATCAAAATAAATCTTTTCTTCTTTAAGTCATGCATAGCGGCTATTTTGTCCCAGGTGTTGAAAGGTGATTAATACAGGAGGACTGAAGTCATAGATTAAAAGCTACCTATGCTTAGATTGTGCTTTGCTTATCTAGTTACATGTTATTTATAAGATCTATGACAAAACAAATCAATGCAAAGAGTTTAAAATTAAAGAGTCAGAAACAATACAAGTTTCGTAGGAAATTAGTAGCTGAGGAAGGGAAGGGATATCAATATTTGTAGCAACAAATGCAAATTACCAAAATTGACTAAATATATATATAGAGATAGAGAAAGCCCAACTACAGCAATAAGTGATGAATAAGTTGAAGCAATAACCAAAATTTCCCCTTTTTTCTCAACAACCCCCAATCCATACCCTTCCATCAGGGAATCTGTTTCAAAAAGCTTTATGGAAAACTTTTCAAGGAAGAGAGACCCCAATCTTAAGATAGCTGTTCCACATAAATCAAAATACTAAAAGCTACTTACTTTACTTTCCTAGGCCAATAAACCACGATACTGCAACTACCCATGTACCAGAAAATAAACATATTGGCTAATTTTACTTGTGAAATAAAGGTAAATATCTAAATAAAATGTTTTTTGATCAAATCCAACAAATTATATTAATAACATGCTCATAAATACACAATTTTTTATCTTTCCTTAAAAGACAAGCGGCTAAGCAATAACAAAAATCTATCAGTAAAATCCAACATGTCAATAGATTAAACGAGCAGTCATATTACCACCTAAAATTTAAAACCAAAAAGCTTTGACAAGATTCAGTAATATCCATGACTTTCAAAAGGAATCTGTTAAATTAAAATCAGAAGAAAGCCCAGGAGTACATTTACAAACATCTCTACAGTGAGCATCATGCTTAAACATGGAATGTCGGAAGGCTTCCCTTTAAAGTCAGTTGTAACTCTCAAAAAATCTGTGTTGCTACTTCTGCTTTGCAGTTATTTGGATGTCCAAGACAATACAATAATACAGCAAAAAGTAATCAAGATATAAAGATTGAATTGCTCCCCAACCCCATAGATTGCTTGATCACTGACAAAAAAGACCTGAATGTGTTGATGATTATACTTTACAAGATGTGTAAGAGCTTCCAAAAGTTGCTGGATATAAAACACATGCAAATTCTAGAACTCTGCTTGGGTCATGCTCACCAAAGAGGAGGTCACTGCCAGAAGTTAAAAGGTGTCCACCTATATACAACTCACTCATTCATTTCTTTCCTCCACGTTCTGAAAATGATCATCTAGCTTCTCTCCCTCCCTGTGTGCCTGCAAATACCCACAATATCTCAGATTGCTTTATGTGAATATGCCAAAATCCTCAAACTGAATCTGTTCTTAGAAAACAGGATGGATTACCCTTGCTTTTGGTATAAACTGCATGCTCCAGAAGAGCAGAATTATAAGTCAACATGAAGAATGCAGAAAGTTCCCAACAAAATAATTATTATCTTGCTTCATATTGGTCCCTTTGAGAGTTTCCAAGGGGAAGATTAATTAGCTGTGACAGAATTTGGGCATTCCATGTTTTAATTTTATTTTGTGTTTTTTATTTTTTATAAGTTTATTTTTGCACGGTTACAGCTCAGTAACATCAAAATATCATCCGAATGCTTATATTCCATTTCCTCATGTATCTTTAATGTTTCAATAACTTTCTGTATGCCCTGATTTTTCCCTTTGTCAATCAACCATTTAATCAAGCATTCATTCTTTTATTTTTGTGGTACTGGGGACTGAACCCAAGGCCTTCTCACTGAACTATATCCCCAGAACCCCCATCCCACTTTTTATTGCATTTTTGACACAGAGTCTCTCCCCATGGACATTCTACTCAAACACTTCTGTGACGCTTCTGAACACTATCAAGTCTGAATCAGCTTCATGTTAAGACATGTCCATGTTTATGTATATGAAATGATTACATATTTAACTCCCCCGTTGAGTCTCTATCTGGTATGGGCAAGAACAGGCTTTGCTTCTGTTTCACTGTGTGCCATCGAGTATTGTCTGTGGGGTGTATTCTAACTATATTCATGTTGTATTTAAAACTTGACGAAAGTTGCATTTAAAAGCTGTCCAACAGCATTTTTTTGAAAAAAATGAACAACTTATATTTTAGTATCCTTCAAAATCATAGCCACTATGTCCATATGGATAATAAGCACTTGAAATGTGGCTAGTGTGACGGCAGAGATATGGTTTGTCTCACTTTATTTTTAACATTTTTTTAACATAATTTACATTTAAATAATGGAGTTTGAAAGCTTTCTTAGGACACAGGAATGAAGACTATGTAAACCAATATGACATGCTATTTGCTTAGCTGACAAATAACTAAAATCAAATTCATTCCAACTTTAGTTATCAATCTAGGTGCTTGGTAGCATCTACTTGTTGCTATTTTTAGATGGTCTCTGTGGTTGGAGTTAATTACGAAGCAGAAAATGAAAGCAAGTTTTGAAGAAGTTGTGTTATGATTTGGATGGGAAATGTCCTCCAAAGTGCATGTGATGGGGACATGTCCTCAAGGCAGCAGCACTCAGAGCTGATGGGGTTTTGGAAGGCGATTGAATTGTGAGGGCCTTAGCTTCCTCATTGGATTGATCCATTAATAGACTCACAATTTGATGGCATTTTGGGGAGTGATGGAAACCTTGGAGGTGGGGCCTGCTGGACAGTAGTGGGTCATGGGGGTGTGGCCTTAGGGACTATATTTTGTACTGAGTCTCATTCTCTGACTTTTCTCTGGCTCGTTCTCTGTTTCCTGGCCACCCTGAGGTGAGCCGCTTTGCTCCAACACACCTGTCTACCATGACATTCTACCTTACCACAGGCCTACAGCAGTGGAACCAGCCAGCCATTGACTGAAACCTCGGAAACCATGATCTGAAATAAATCTGTCCTTCTCTAAGTTGATTTTCTCACAGCAATTAAAAGTTCACTGACACAAATTGTAACATTTAAGCAATGAGTATTAGGAACATCCCGGGAATGGGAAATGGAGAAAACAAAGTCACAGAAGTAAAACTGCTCTTAAAAAAAGAAAACAAAACAAAACAAAACAAAACCAACAGTTTATCTGAGGACAGACTGTGGAAGATGTAGGCAAAATCTGTACTTTCTCCTGAGCATTCCACCTCATGAATTCCACCCTCCTCTCAGTCCTACTAAAGACTATTGCCCCGTATTTTATGCCATTGTATTCATCATCGTTATCCCTTCTCTTTATTGGCTGATTCCCAAACAATATATATGAAACTGTTCTTTCCCTTATAAAAGGGGAAAAATAACCCACTCTTCTGGCTCCTGCTTCCCCAGCAGCAGCATCTCAATTCCTCTTTCACTTCTCAGTGATCAAGTGTTTGATGCTTTATCAATCAATTTTCAGCATGTGACATAATATGGAGAGAACAAATACTAATATCTTAGAAAAGTCAAATTCATGATTCTGCAATTCTCGTGGAGTCACAGTCCATAAAAAGGGTACTGGGACCCCTCCTATCTCACTTTCTCTCCTGCAGCTCTGAAAGCTTCTTTCCCAACCCTTATTATGTATATATTGGTCAATTCACTCAGAGAGGTTCAAAACATGTTCAAAGACCACAATTAATAATTGTCAGATATAAATACAAAACTTTATTCTCTTTAACTTCCGAGCCAGTGTCTACTACAGTAATAATAAATACTTTTACAGGATATTGGATAGAAAAATTCCCAGAAAGAGCCATTTCTGCTTTCTGGCCTGGGAAAAGGAAAACCCAGAGATTACAGCAAGATTGCTAGTTAGACACACTGACTTTTACAAAAGCACTCACTTGACATATTCCATATTGTATGAGATTTCCTAGTTCACTAAGTTTGTAGTATGTGGTCTATCCACAAAGAAAAAAATCTCGAAATTGGGATTCACTAGAAAGGGATGAATTTAGGAGTCAATTTATAAGAAATATTACGGTTGGACTACAGGATCATTGAGTTTCTGTGACCAGATAATGGTTGCTTCTTTTAGACACAAACAGAGTTGCAACTTTCACATGAATTATCTAAACTAGGATACCATCATAATAATACCTGATGTTTGTTTAGTGCTGATGGTTTTGAAAAATCTTGTAAAATCTTTATATCTATTACTTTCTTTAATGTAAATGGCAGTGGACTGCACTGATAAGATGAACGATATTCACAGTTTGCTTGAAAATCACTTCAAAAATTTCCTACTAGTGTACCCGAGTCACACCTGTGCTCTGTAGCGTGCCAAATGATTTCCCTCTGAGTACACCACAAGGTGTTTATCATTAATCTGTGTAGTCCTAGTAGGCCTGGATGCTGCTGATCTTACCCATGTTTTCTTCTCATATACTACTGAAAACTTCTACAGCTGCATTTAGTGAGTTATAAAATACAGAGTTTCTTCTATAAAGATAGTAGAGTCCTGAAATCTTTTCTGGTCCAAAAACATACAAATAAGCTAGCATTCTTGGGGATTAGGAAAAGTCCATCTGTTTAGCCAGGCATTTATCCAAAAGAAGACAAAGATTTTCTTTGTCATGTATGGATAGTTTGTTAAATTTAAGTACTCTTGGAATCTAAAGCTAACCATGATCTAACTTAATGTGATGAAGAATATACCTTTTCTAAGTGCTTTATTACTACATATTCTCTATGTATGGCCTTCTCAAAGAGCCAGGCCCATTTCTGATTTCTTTTTTTTTTTTTTTTTTTTTTTTTTTTTTTTTTGGTGCTGGGGATCGAACTCAGGGCCTTGTGCTTGCAAGGCAAGCACTCTTAACCACTGAGCTAAATCCCCAGCCCTCATTTCTGATTTCTTTATCAGAGCTGATACGATTGGATATACCAGATCATAATGTGTCCAAAGGGTTGACCTGGTTGTAGCAGTCAAGAGTATATGGTTCTCACCTAGATTCTTGAGCTTGGATTCTTGCTATTGTTGAGTTAGGCATACAGAAATAAATCACTTAGGGCTCACATTGCAGTTTGCAAGTGCATTTTGGGAACTCACTAAATAACACCCAAGGGAGGTAGGAGTGGGGGAACAACTCTTGACAAACACTGTTTTATCATAGCTTACTCCATGGTTTGATTTTCTTTTATTGTGCTCTGTTTCATGTTTACATGTTGCTATTATTCATGATGCTGTTATCATTGCATCGATGATAGGGTCGATGCATTATTACAAAAAGTTTAAGGTCAATGCATTATTACAAAAAAATTAAGGTACTTCTATGAGCATATTGTAGTTTGATCCAAAATAATTTACATCTCAAGGTTTTCTTGATTAAAATATTAAATGTGTTACATTGTTTCTCTCTTAAGATTCTGTAGTGGAAGTGAAGTTTTCTCTTAGATTCTCTACCTCTGTGCTTACAAGGCAATCTCTACTGCAGGTTTCTGTTCACTGAGGGTCTTTCTTGCTATAGTGCCAGCCCCAGGAGCACTGGATCTGATCTGCTTCCCAGTCTACACTGACATCCGCAACTCTGCCTGACACACAGTTGACATTTAATAAATAAACATTTTATCTTTGACATAAAGATTTCTCATTACTCAATATCAAATGTTCAGTTAAGTCAGTCCTTCTGTCAAAAAAATTCTAAATTTGTAGATTAATATTCACCAAATGCCACATTTCCAACTCTTCAAGTTCCCAGCACTGATTTTCTGACAGAAATAAAGATAAGGCGCAATGCAGCAAATCCCAGAATCACAAGTCGAGAAAAGCCTGGGTGCAGAGTGTGCTGTGTGGTTCTGGCCAAGAGGGAAATGGAGATGAGTCCGGATTAACTGGAAGGTGGTATTTATCTACAATAATCAGAAGGGAATAGGAGGGATTTTTTGGAAGTAGAGTTGTTTACAGATTTGAAACAATAACAGTGTAAGTGCCTACATGTCAAGTAAGAGCCAGGAAGTGTAACAGCCCTAAAACAATGATACTGTGTGTGCCTGTGGCCCTCAACCCAAGAAAAGTATTTAGCAATTCCATGCACACAGGCACAGTATAAGAGACACCAGTCTCTCTGGAAAGCTGGCCTCTCTTCCAAAAGAGCAGGATACAAAACATATCTTGGAAAAAAAAAATATCTTGGACACCCACTGGTTCTTCCTTGAGGCAGGTGTCCATGAAGATGGGGGAAGAAAGACTCATTTGGGAATGATTTAAGGTAACAGAGCTCACTCAGGCTGTGAGGGTGTTGTTGGGATATACATACAGTAAGAGGAGACCAGGTTGGATGGACACTGTGCACTTTGTAGGTGTGATGACAAAAAAGGGCCATGTGAAATGCCTGGGTATGGAAGGCAATGCCTTCCATACCTAGCCAATTCTTCCTGCCCCAGCAGGATTTGAATATCCTTCCCATTAGCCTGATGTTGGCCTCATGCAGGCCTGAGCTACCAAGACAAGCGAATGCTCACTTGTACTAAAAGCTAGCTCTCCTCTGACATCCACACAAGGAAATCAAATTAACACAAGAAGAGAGGAAGACTGAAGGGAGAAAAGAAGAGAAAGAGGGAGCAAGGGAAATGAGGGAAAACACAAAAGAAGGGAGGAAGAAAGGAAGAGAGGGAAGAAGGAAAGAGAAAGCTATTTCCAAGGCCACTTAAAACAAATTTACTCCAACTTCCTGTTGCACTAACAAGAAATTAAGGACTACCATACTCACAAAAGAATGCATTTCAGGCTAATGCATACAGAGCACAGGAATGCTTAACTGGCAATAACATGTAGAATTAGCTCAGACCTAACTTGTGAACATACTAAGACTCAGCTATATTTAAAGGGCAAATCTGGATTCTGGAAATGTCTGAGGTTAGTTTGTATGAGAAATATGAATCCCTCTCCAGGGAATTCACCCTCGGATTAAAGAAAAGGGGCAGTTTCAAGTATGGTGTCGCACAGGTATTTCAGGCACAGCCTCAACTCCAGAGCACATGAACTTGCTCCAGGCTGTGATAAAGACCTACGACAATACCAAAGTGTCCACAATGCCCCAGGAGTACAAAGGGCTCAGAACTGAATCTAAGGAGTATGAATCAAAGCTGGAAAGGAAGTTTTTCCATTTAGTAAAACCCTTGGCACCACGTATGGCACCAGACGATCTGCCTTGAAGCCCTGGAACAGCTTCTGATTTTCCCACAGCTTTGGCATTCACAAATATTGGAAGTTATAGTTTTGGTAATGGCAAGAGACACATTTGCAGAAGTTTTCTAGAGTCCTCCTTTCCATCTTGGCACCACAACTTGAGCAAGAAACTTCATTGGAGTATTTTGAGACCTTCCTGGATACTCTTTTGAAAGAGGAATGAGGAGTTTGCCATTAATAGGGAGAGATGAAGTCAGAGAAATGCTATACCTGTAATGTCGCCACTATCAGCTTCTTGACCAATGTGAACTGATGAAAGACCAAACACACTCATTACTGAACCAGCTAAACAATTTTGAAACTTCCAAAAGACCAATGCAAAATATTCTTTTATTTATATGCTAAATGTTTCTGTTTTTCACTGTCAATGCCAGGAACAAATCATGCACACATCACATAGATCTATAAAACGAAACACAAATAATTTAAGACTTGTCAGACAGCAACTTGTTGGACTGTGGACCAGCTTCACACGTTGTGCCTTCAACCAAAACAGGAGCTGCACTGGAAAAAGTATAGTCTGACTAAAATCCTAAATAAATAAAAAATGATAAAGTCAGTACTAATACTAACTCAACAAAATAACCTAAGTTCCATAGTCTCAGTCATTAATTACTCAAAAAACACTAGTATGCTATTTATACCAGGCATGCCCAAGACTTTCATATCATGCTTGAATAGACTTATTATTAAGATTGGAAAAGTCAAAGTTATAGTGAAGTCCCGGATGTCATATATCTAGCTTCTGTGAATATAAATATCTCAGAAGATTAATGCTAAATGCCTGAATGAAATTAAAGATCTGACAATCCTACTTTGGATCTCTGAGTTGCTCAAGTTTACTTCTCAAGACTGAGTACTTTCAAAAAACGCAGGATTCAGTTAATCTCAAGCCATCGCAGCATAAGGCCCCAACAAGACATATATGAAAAATCTGCAGTTTTTTAAAAAAACTTTATAGTAAATGCTTTCCACTGATTTCACTGTGTTTAGTAACTTACTCTGAACTCGAGCTTTGAAGTTAGACAGATGTCAGCATGGTTTCCAGATCTCCAGCTACTAACTGCAGTCCTCAGACAAGTTATTCGCCTCTTGCAGCAAATTTACTGGTCTTGTAAAGATGAATAATAACACCTCAAAGAGTTGTATAAGGTACATGAAATAATGTATGTGTCATGCTTAGTATGGTACTTGATGTACAATAAATTCCCTATGAACAGCAGACTTCTATTACTGTTACTACAGCTACTAATTTTATGGTTACTTTTACAATTATTATTACCACTACTAAATGACCAAGCATTGAAAACTCTAGATGTGAGAATAATAATGACTTTATTTATTTTCAGCTATACATATACAAAAATAAAAGCGATGACTAAAATTCTGAATATTGAATTATTCCTATTAAGTTTTCTCTGTAAAGAGCTCTGTGAAGCTCTTTACAGAGGTTGGCTCAAGACGGTGGAGCACCGAGGGTCAGTGTATCAGATCATCCGGGCGTAATAACCCGCAGGCAGAAAAGTAAGGGCCAGAGAGGAGCGTAAGTGAATGGAGTATATAGAGGAATCACAAATGAACTGACAGAAAAGAAGAAAATAGGATCAAGAGTTACAGAAGAAATAGCTCAATGATCCAGACAAAGACAGGAGAGGCCACAGCAGACCTGCGCAGACCGCAGCATAGTCCCAGAGTCCAGGAACAAAGGGACCACAGGATACACGTGGTGGAGACCCCAACGGAGCTGCGACAGGGGCAAGAAGTCCAGACGGGAGGCACACAAGGCAGAGACTAGAGTCTGCAGAGATCAGGGGAATGCGCGGCACCTCTGGCAGAGACCCTCAGGACCCCTGACAAAATAAAATCAACCAACCATATTTTTAAAGCATAGAGTGTGTATTTATTACTCCCATAAAATGTACCTATTTGGAATTATACCAAGGAGACTACTAATAACATGCAATTTAGGATAACTAACACCGGTGAACTTACAACATACTGATACCATGAGATTATTATAGATAGAACTAAAGTAAACTATACAAAACAGCACAGCTCCTTCAGGTTGCAGGTTAGCTAAATATCAGCCCAGTGAAGAAGGGAAAAGTCACATGGAATGTCACACATGGTAAAGGTGCTAGAATCGAGCCCTGGCAAGTGGGACAGAGCAAAGGCCAGAGCTTCGAGACAAAAGCTTCATTGTCTACCAAGTCACAGAAGAAGGATCTGGCTTCAGACCTTTGCAGAACCAAGGGGATCACTGGTTTGCAGAGCATTTTGCAAAATGGTGCAACCTAAAATTGTATATAAATCAGCAAGCTGGTAACTTGAGAAAATCTGTGTAGCGAAAATGTCTACATCAAAATGCCAGATGATTTGTGGATAGCAAAGACTTCAGACAGGAAAAGCTTGTTGGAGGCGAAAATAACCTGCCTATGAGACAAAAAGGATTTTGGCAGGGGTGATTGCAGAGGAATAAAAAAGAAGGAGAACCACCAAAGAGCATGAAGGAAGATGAGCAGGTCATATTAACTGACTGGATAAGAGGGGATGTGGGCATCAAAGGAGTGGGAAATAAAAAGGATTTCAAGTTAGTTAAGCTCCGATGCTTAAAATGAAGCCTGGAGCCCAGTAGAAATGGAGTCCACACATATAAAGAATGGGTCAAGAAGGACAGAGTCAGATAAAAATTTCACTAGGCAGGATGAGATGTGCGCTTGCTTGTGAGAGATAGAGAGGGAGCTGTGGAGTGGACTCGACCAGACTTGATGTGTGTTGGAGCCATCAGACTGGAACACACACAGACAGTCAGAGGACAAGGTCTCGATCTTGCAGATAGATGCTCATAACAAGGAGATGTCAAGATCAGAGAAGTCAATAATGCAGGAGTGAAAAATTCTTTAAAATTAAAATTTCTCACAAACCATCTCAGTGAAAGAACATCTGTTTTTGTTTTTGTTTTTGTTTTTGTTTTTTGGTGCTGGGGATCGAACCCGGGCCCTGTGCTTGCAAAGTAAGCACTTTAACCTCTGAGCTAAATCCCCAGCCCCAGAACATCTTTTTTTTGAACTGCAAATATGGTGATAATGGTAAGTTATGATTTATACAATAAATCTCCATAATGTATCTCTGTGAACCAGACATGGTCTGAGGATTGGAAAGAGAGAAAGCCAGTGAACCAGAAGAGAGCTGATCATTCTCGGCCTCCTCCTCGCTCAGGCAGAGTCACGACGCTGGAAAATGGCAGCCCAGCCTCACCTAGTTTCCAAGACAATCTGGGCCAGTGCAATCAGTATCAGGAAAGTGGGACCCAAGTCTGTCTTGCTGCAGCAAAGCTGATCCCCGATGTTTCGAAGTTGATACCCAGTTATATCCACAGTGGAAATGCCCCCTCCACACTCCTTCAATGTTTATTCTCGGTCTCTGCTTTGAGCACAAGCCCTCTTTTTCCCCTGGGATGCTGCAGTTTGGACTACTGGGAGCCTTCTATGATTCAGCCTTCCCAGATCTGTTAGCTCCACTAAACTAGGCTGACTTTCTTCTAGATTCCTTGACTTCTTTTCATAACCCCTATCAGGGACATCTTTGGGGGATACCTGTTTAAAGGGGACCTGACAATGGTAAAGTGAAGGAAATAGTTCTCTAATTTTACATATGGCTCAAGGAATATATTCACTAATATTCTGAAAACAATATCCACTCTTTCAATAAAAAGTAGGAAAAGTATATCAGACTGAAAAAGGAAATTGGAAAGATATCGGCAAATGAAAAAAAAAAATCACCTGTTCCTGGTGAAGTAGAGCCAACATAATCAAAAGGGCTACACTTCCAAAACTGATATGCAGATTTGATGTAATCTCAATCAAAATGCCACTGCCATTTTGCACATAGCTAGAGAAAACAATCCTAAATTTTATATGGAATCAGAAGACACCCAGAATATCAAAAGCAATCCTGGGTAACAAAAGCAAAGCAGGTGGCCTCAATATTATAAAGCTACAGTGACTAAAAGAGCTTGGTACTGGCACAAAAACAGGCATGTGAATCAATGGAACAGAATAGAAGAAGCAGAAAGAACCTCAGGCACATACAGCTACTTGATCTTTGACAAAGGAGCCAAAACATACACTGAAGGAAAGATGGCCTCTTTACTAAGTGGTGCTAGGAAACTGCTATCCACACGTAGAAGATTGAGTCTAGACCCATATACCTCACTGTGTACTAAAGTCAGAATGGATCAATTATCTAAATGTTAAAATAGAAACACCTAATCCACCGGAAGATAAAACAGGTACAGCTCTTGAAGACATAAGGGCAGGTAAGGACTTTCTGAACAGAATTCTGGTGGCGCAAGAAACAATACTGAAAATCAACAAATGGGATCATGCCAAATTAAAAAGCTTCTACAAAGCAAAGGAAACAACCAAAAGAGTGAAGAGACAACCTACAGTATAGGAAATAATCTTGCCAGCTATTTCATGGACAGAGGACTAACATCAAGAATATATAAAGAACTGAAAAAAAATTATACTCCCTCAAATAAAAGAAACAAACAGAAATGAACAACCAAAATGAATAGAAACTTCTCGGAAAGTACAAACGACCAATAAATACATGAAAAATGCTCATCATCACTATCTATCACAGAAATGCAAATTAAAACTACACTGAGATGTCATCTTGCCCTGGAAAGAACGGCTATCATCAACAAAAATCTAATAATAACAAATGCTGGGGAGAATGAGGGAAAAAAGGAACTCTACCACATCGTTGGTGGGAATGTAAACTAGTACAACCACTATGAAAATCATTGTGGAGATTCCTCAAGAAACTAAAAATAGAAATTCCACTTGACCCAACTAGCTCCCTTTTAGGTACCTTCTCCAAAGAGTTAAAATTGTCATATTACAGGGACACGTGCATTCCCATGTCTATAGCAGCGCAAATTATAACAGCTAGATCTTGGAAACAGTGTATATGCCCATCAGTAGGTGAATAGATAATGAAAATGTGATATTTAAACATATTGGAGTTCTGTGCTGCCATAAAGAAAAACCTGAGGCATTCATAGGTAAAGGGATGCAACTTGAGAACATAATGTTAAGTGAAATAAGTCAGACACTCAAGGTCAAATATCACATGGTTTCTTTTAAATGAGAAACATTATATAGACGACATATAGAGAGATATGATATATTTATACAGAGAGAGAGAGAGAGAGAAAGCAAAATAGGAAGTATGGAGAAGCTCAAATACTTCCCCAAATTACAAATTCCATTGTTTTAAAAATACTTAGATATATGCTAATTGTTCTCCTTTATACTACTAGTTTATCTTAGTTCATTGGAAAGAAAGTTTGGTGTTATTACCTGTTTGTTTCTTTCTCATAAGAATCTTCTGGTTTATGTCCTGTACTCTGAGCAGCTACTTTGAAGATAGTGATACACAGTGTAATAACGATTGTTATTCTTTTAGTTGGTTATGAAATAGTTGTTTTATTTTTCATAAAATAGTAATAATAATAAAGAGTAGGCTCAGTTTTAACTTTCTGACAACTGAGCAAGGCAGAAGGCTTTTCCACCTTCGGGAAGGCCTCAGGTATGAGGGTCAGTGAACTCCAAGGACGATGCCCCTCCTGGAATTACTCCTGTTCCCAGCGGCCACTGATTTCTGCGTATACCAGGGCTTGCTGTCTTATGCCCTCTGCATCAACAACTCCTTTTTGTTTGTTTCTTAGGCTTGCTACTTTTCAAAAATGAAATTGGAACAGAAATTCAAGAAGAGATCCAAGAATGCAGAAAACTTTAACAGTCCCAGAGCATCATCAAATGAGAAAGAAAATTCCTTTGCCCACATTTAATCAATGTTTGGCCTTGCATTAAGTGCCACGGTATTCCCTTGAGATGCAAGTCAGAATGCAAAAACAAAATTCCTTTTATTTCATAATGGCATCCTAACAATGAATCTAGATTCGGAAGAATAAGGGAACACAATGTAAAAGCTACCCTTTATAGTTATGATCTTGTCTACAAAACACTCACTTATTTAGTAAGTGGTTTTGTTTCTTTTGATTTGGAGGCCTTGTCTGGGTCAAAAGAAATTCAGTTCAGTAAATATTTGTCCATTACTAGTACATGCAGATGAATAAGTCTCCATGGCCCTAATGTCTTAAAAGTTGTATTTACTAGGCAAGTTCAAAGTCTCAATTCAAGGGCTAAACGGTAAAAATGAAGATTAAATAGGCAGAGAGGTATTGGCGTGAGTGGAATAAATTATCCTGTTCGGTCTCAGGAAGGGGCAGATATGGAGCTATTTTGAGCTGGAGCAAACTGTATTTGCATTTTAGACAGATTACTCTCATGATGATGGGCTGGAAGGGGCTTTGAGAAGCAGGGAAAGGGAGGAGAACCAGAACTGCTGCTGCTCCAGTGCAATGTTTAGAGAGCGAGATGAAGATAGAAGCAGACTGGACATGGGCTGAAAGCAGAGAGAGGCATCTAATTTATCTCCTCTGCTGTGCCGGCCACACATTCCCAACATTGAGGGTCTTGCTTGTAGAAAAAGGGTGAGCATCTCTCTGCCCTAAGCACTTCCTTCTACCCCACACTTACTAGGCCAAAAATTAACTTTGCTTTTACATTGTAAATCCTGGTGGCAGGGAGTGTTCATCAAATTGAATGGGAGTGATGACCCAACTTCATCTTTTCCTGTTGTAGAATTTGTTCTCAAATTTTCTTTGCTAAGTTGATAGGATGGGGAAAAGCACTGCATTCAGGATGGCAGGCCGTCCTGGGACTTGGGCATTTTTGGTGAGTGATGTAACCTTGGACATACCATCTACCTTCCCTGAATCTCACTCTACCCGTAAGAGGGAAGAATTACACCAGCCATAAATAAATTCCTTCTAGATATGTCTGTTATTATCTATTCCACAGAATTCTGCTCTAGTCTATCAGTCAGTAACAGGATACAGAACAAACACTGATAAGCCCCCTAAGTGGCTCAGATCCATTATATACTAGATGACTTGAAAAAGAAAGTCTCCGAAGCACAATAGACAGTGTAAAAAAAAAAAAAAAACTTCTCTAAATTAAAACAAAGACAAAAAGAAAGCAAAGCAATTCAGTGAGGTTTGATTGCTGGAGAAGTGCTGATCTTGAATTAGATATCTAAATTTGTTAAGAAAATCATTAATGAGTTTAACTGACTGAGGCTGAAAACTCAGCAGAGGTGTATGTTACTCTCAAATCAGTAAATTTCTATTCCCCAGTTGCTAAGCTAACCTCTAATTTCTTCTGGCCATCTTGCAAATGGGTTCTTTTAGTGAACACTTGCTTTGTTTTCTTAATTATTTTTGTTTTGTTTTGTTTTTATCTAGTAGCCTTCTTGTCCTCTGGAACAGCGTGCCCAACCTCATAGGCAATTGCCCCATTCATTTACTAGATTCTTGGTCTTGGGAGCAGCTACTTTCCTATGCAACCTGGACCCCCTTTGCCACAGCAATTTGGTGGCAGTTGGCCTTCTGTCCTCACCTGCACAGGGTTCCTTTTAAAGATTTTTCCATGTGGAGCTGAGAGGTAGAAACCTTTCCATTCTGATGCTGAAGCTAGAAAGATATCACCTCAAAGCTCTCAGTGGAAGAAGGCTTTCTGCTGAGAAAAGGAAAAGGAGGAAGGAAGGAAAAAAAGAAAAAAGAAAAGAAGAAGAGATAAAACGAAAGAGGGAGGTGGAGACAGAAAGAGGAGCCCTGGTGGGTTCAAACATCGATCCCTATTCCTAAGACTGACAAAACTGCTCTATTCCTTGCCTTATAAAAATTATTCAATTCTTCTTTTGATGGTCAAGCCTAGATTTTCTGCCAAAACTAGTTCAAAATGGGTTTCTATATTTTGCAATCAAAAATGCCCTTTCTGATAAAGTAATTTTTAACATAAGGAAGAAAAATATAAAGAGGTGGTTTGGCTCACTTCATCATCACTAGTAGAAAAATGATTTAAGTGCCTAAATAGTAGTGGCCTGTCAATGACACCATCTGTTATATTGTGAACATCCATCCATCCATTCATCAATTGATTGACCCATCATACGACCCCTGAGTTGTAGTATTTGTCAAGCCAATCACTACAGTCATTCTTGCCAACTAAAAAAAATCATAACTTATAAGATTTTGTTTTTGTTCTTGTCATCAAATACAACAAAACTCGTGTTATTTGCAAAAACTTTACAAACACCCTTTTTAACATGCTACTGATCTTCAGTAAAACACATGAGAAAAAACCCATATGAACCCATGTGGTGTGCAAATATGGTTGCCTGTGTGGACCACATCCTTACAGGACATTGTCAGGAATGGCCACCCATCACCGAAGGCCATCTGGATCATGTCAAAGAAATGCAATAAGGTTAAACAGAAATGGCTATTCTGTCTGCTTTTTAACTTGGCTCAGAACAAATGAAATTAAAATTACTTTCCACCTCTAAGAGGAATTAGACTTTAACAGCTGGAAGGAAAGGGTAGGGAAAATAAAAATGAAAATAACTATAAATCACTTTTCATGAGACTCTGTGAACTTGAACAGCTGGGCTTTGAAAGCTTTGGGACATATTCCACAAGCTAGTGCTAAATTCATTATGTTCTCACTTCTGCTCTGTGGTAAACCAGTTTGACAAAGATCATCTTCACAAATTGTTTTATCTATTATCAGATCAAGTGTGCAAATTGGGAGAAAGTGAGTTACCAAGAGGATAGAAAGGATAAAATAAAAGCTCTCTTCAGAAATGCACAAAAAACAGATCTATGGACAGAGACTTTTAAAGCACTGTTCTTCAAAAGGGGTCCATAGACCCCTTTAACAGTTTTATTTGGGACATTCCTTATCTCATATCTGGGGTATAAGCATCATCCCAGTTTTCCAAGTCAAATATTTGAGTGCCTTACTTCTCGTAACTAAAAGCTCAAGTGCACTGTTAACAAGTTCTGTTGGATCTGCTGCATTTTTGAGAGATTTTACCCTTGTCAAACCTACCTAGCCTGCATAAGGCAAAATCCACCATCATTCACCTCCTCTTTCTCCTCCCCAATACTCCAATCTACACATGGACAAAAAAACAAACACACACACACACACTCACACACACACACACACAAAACCTGCTCTTTAAAAATCTAAATGTCAAATCACTGCCTGAATAAAACACTTCAATGGTTCAGGGATCATTTCTATAGTTGGTTTGTAATTTAATTTCAATAAAACCAAAATACCCATAAGACTATGTGTGACCTAAACTATTCTTTTTCATCTTTCAGTAATTCTGTACGGTATATGTTATTATTTATACACATTTAAGATGAGGAAACTGAGACACAGGGGAAGTAATTTATGCCAAGGTGGATGAAAAATAAAAACCCCACATCTGTTATTTGAACCCAGACACTACAGCTCCTGAGCCCAATCTGAAACAAGTTTTACCTGTCACGCCTTCTCATTCTCCTGCCTTCCATGATTTCCCTGAAGTAGGCACCAGCCGCACAGCTCTCGCTTCCTTGAGTATGCTGTGATGGGTCTCACTCTTAAGGATTTGAACTTGTTTGCTTCTCTTGAATACTCTCCCCCAGATCTTCGTATGCATGGCTCCTTGCGACTAGGGTTATCACAGGCACTAGTCATTTCTTTTTCTTTCTTTCTTTTTTTTTTTTGGTGCTGGGGATCGAACTCAGGGCCTCATGCTTGCAAGGCAAGCGCTCTAACCACTGAGCTAAATCCCCAACCCCACTAGTCATTTCTTATCCAAATATTTTTCTTTTTGTATGTAAGAAATTAACCCAAATCTGAGCTTCAAGAATTGAATTTTAATTAGTCTAACACTCTAGACTGTAGGCCAAACACAGTAATTTTATTCCTCCTTCAGGTAGCACAGTTTTGGCCAATAGGATGTAATATGAAGTCTGCTGGGAATAAAGATCTTGCTGATCAGAAAGAGAAGGATGGAGAGAAACTCTCTTTTGCCTAAGCACTTTGGTAAGGTGTGTGAGGATGGGAAGTGTGAAAGTTCTGAAGTTGGTCCACATGCTGTGACAGGCACAAAAGGATCTACATTCTCTCATATCCCTAGTCTCTGAACTGACTAGTCCTGCAGCCCATCCATCTTTTCACGTAAGACAGAATTTCCATAGTATTTAAATGATTTTGTATTCAGCTTTCTGCTACTTGCTCCTGAAAGTACCCCGGATGATTAACATTTAATTGTCTCTTCCCCGAGAAACTCCTCTTGACCAACTTAGAAAATTATTTCTTCTTCAGTCCCTCTCTATCACACTCCCAAACTTCTTTTTCTTCATAGCACACATCATCTGAAAGCACTGTATTTATTTACCATTTACTTCCCCCCTTGGAATGTAAACTTCCTGAAAAAGAAAACCGGTCCATTTTGTTCATTGTTGGCCCCTGAAAACTCTGTTAGTATCTCTGTCTCACATTATAAAGACAAAATTCATTATTTCGTGTAAAAATGCTTGAGACATTACCTGATGTACAGCTAGTGCTCAATCGCAATAACTTTTAGTATTACTATTTTTATATAGACAGCAAATTTTGGTTGAGTGAATGGAAAATTAAAACAATGAATCTCTGAGATGTGAGGTGATTACTCTCTAAATTAGAAAAAGAAAATACAAAGAGTTGTCCTACTCAGACAAAACAGACTTTTAAGAGGAGAAGCACAGTAAAGCACAGCCAAAGGCTGACAAGATTAGCATCTGCATAGAAATCTCCATTTCCTGGAGACAGAGAGCACTAGAAAGCATTGAGTAGTGATGCTATCGGGGCCATTACACATTACAGACTGTCCATCAGGGTGCCTGAATTAGTGGGCAAGCAGACACACAAGGCTCCTGTTCTTATCAGCAGTTAAAAAAAAAAAAAGCAACCGTACATGACCGGCCTAACATTTTATTGGCCTGAAAGCCAACTATGTGACAAATTCTTAAATATTAATGACAGTTTAATCTCTAAAAAGACAAGGAATCAGCCAGAGGAAATAACCACCATGGACCTATTCTGGCAACGAGAAGTGATTGGTGAAGTGAAACCAATGTGAAATTTAAGAGAAAGTGAACATATTATCTTCAATTTTATTTTTCTAAGGAAAAGAAAACTGGACAGTATTCATTGTACACCCTAGATTATATGGATATCTACAAAATGTTGAGAGAAAGGATATGCATAATTCATAGCATGAGGCTTCTAAAGAGATTATGACTCAAAAGTGTTATGATGTTCTCAAAAACACAATTTCAAGTGTAATTGCAAATGACAAAATGTGGAGGAAAGGAAAAAGAAAATAGAAAAATGTAGCTACTGATATTTTGAAAAGAAAGATACAATTGAAAATATTCATATCTCTCCTATTCACTTTTTTTAGTAATATAGCAAGTAGTCAAAAAGTGCTGTCACATGAGTACTGAATATGAGAGTGGTAGTGCCAGTAAGATTCAGGTCAGAGAGACGAAGGTCCCAAATGAGCTCAGATCTGAGAACAAAGTTTTTCAAATACCAAATTAACTTATGGTTTATTTAGAGTGAAAGAAAGCCACTACTCTGAACTAACCGGAGAAGGAGGATACAACCACAACGATGTTCAGCCTCCAAAACTCAGACTAAGCACTGTTAGGAAGAAATTGAAGCCCAGTGAGGGCAAACGCTTTACAAGTCAGCACTTACCTGCCCTGTTCTTGTCTCTTGATTATTATGATGTGCAAAGCATAATATGAAAATAATTTGCTGTGAGCTGAGATCTTTGGGTACTAAGAGTAGTTACTAGGAGTCCAGAATTAAATGAAACTGAATTTAGAAAGCTACAGAGAGGTGAGTTTGTGGTTGTTTTCCAGCAGCATTACGAGTGGAAGAAGTAGCTATTATCACATTTCTTCCTTCAATGCTTTATTAGTCTGGTAGATCAATTGAGCTTAGAAGAAGGTTTACATCGCATTTATGGGATATTTTTAGTTGACAAACAATAATTGAATATATATTTATGGGGCACAGTATGATATTTGTTACATGTATATATTGTACAATGATCAAATCAGGGTAATTGGTATTTTTATCACCTCCAATAGTTAGCATTTCTGATGAGAACATTCAAAATTCCCTCTTCTAGCTATTTTGGAATATACATTCTTGCTAACTATAGTCCCTGCTGTGCAAAAGAATACCAGAACTTCATGATTTTTTTGAGACAATCTTGAGTAACAAGGCTTTGGTGTTAGTTTAATTTGGTGAATTAGTAGTTAGGTACCCTCAAAGGACCATTAATGGTCTAGGCCAATCTAGACAAAATAATTGAGTGGGGTTATTACAGTGCTTTTCTTATCTTTGCAACGTTTGGTGTTTTTAGCAATCGTTAAAAATTTTGAGTCATTACATTTTCCAGTGACAAATGTCTGGGCAGTATTGCAAAAACACTATTCGATAGAATTGGGAGCTAAGATTTTGGCATCCTGGGACAATGGGACAAACTTAATGAGATTGAGTGTAATAAATCAATGATCCTGTACTAGTCCAAGTATCAGTGACACGAAAATAGGAGTTGGAAACCATTTCTCAATGTTTGACTACTGATATAATTTGACCCTCTCATTCTTCTTCTGTCTCACATCTAGGCAACTTGCTAAAAAAGCCTGATTGTATCTTTCTTGGACTCCTGCGGAAGACTCAAACCATGTACCCCATACTAATGCACACAGGCTCTCCAACCTCCAGCTCCAAACTCGGGCCACAATAAAAACCTCATTCCAGCTCCTTTCTGTACCCTGGCAAGCCACTTCAGACCTGCTTAGAAAGCCTCCACTACTCTCCTCAGAGACCTCCATTATGTAGGCAATAAGCTTTGTGTGTGAGTGTGGTGTCTTCTGTCTTAGCATCCACGCCGAATTTCAGTGGGGGTTTATCCGCCCTGCAAAGTGGATGCAACGTGAATGTGGGAGAAGAGGGAGAGGAGGAGGTGGAAGCTTAGCAGTTGCACGCAGGAGAAAGACTCAGAGGCGAAGGCGGAAAAGTCAGAAACAGAAACCACAAGATGAGTCTACAGTATGGTGGAGCTGCCAAGAAAATGAATGTGATCAGCAGGAGGCTTTAGTATAAGTGAAAATGTAGGAGGAAAGGAGGCTGTCTTCCCGATTCCGTGTGGCTCTACCACTCAGGGGTCCTCAGGGCTGTCTTCTGACCTCTTCTCTTACATCACTCTCCCCTGTGATAGTATCAGCCAAGCTCCTCCATTTCAATCCTATCCATGTGCTAATAATTTCTGCCTGCTTATCTCCAACCCAGACCTTTACCTGGGTGGTTATGGGCCTCTCAAACTTGACAGATCCAAAGCTGAACTTCTGACTATCACCCACTAACCTCCTCCTTCCTAGCCCTTTTCATCTCAGTAAACCATGAGTTAAGCTAAAAAACTTGGTGTTATCCTCGACACCACTTTTGCTTTCACAACCCACTTCTGATCCATCAGCAAATCTTGTCAGCTGTAGCTTCAAAGTGTGTCCATAATTCAACTTATTCTCACCAATTCTACCTCTACCTCCAGTCCATACATCACTGCTAGGTGTTGGCTATGTTCTTGTGATAACCTCCTACCTGGGCAATCGGCCCTGCTTTTTATCCAATCGCCACTGACAACCAGAATGTTTTGCTAAAAATAATATCAAATCATTCCTCTGTTACAAATGTTCCTTCAGTTTTCCATTGCTCTCTGGATAACAACAAAAGTCCTACTGACTTCTTCTTCCCGTGATCCTCTAGCCTACTCTTTCCTACCACACTGGCCTTCCTGCTATTTTTTTTTTTTTTAACACATCAGCCTTGTTCTGACCTCAGGATCTTTGACCTTACTGTTTCATCTGTCTGGAATCTTCCTTCTTAGATACCCTCATGATTCATTCATTGTGATTGTCACCTTGACTGTATTAAGAAACGCATAGCAGATTAGTAAAGCAGCACACTTCTGGGTGCGTCTGTTGGGTGTTTCCAGAGATGACTGGCATGCAGGCCAGCAAACTAAGGAGAAAAGACCCACCCGGATGTGGGTTGCACCATTCCAACAGGCTTGCAGCCCAGATAGAATGAAAGGAGAAGACCAAGGAGGAAGTTAGCTTGCATGTGAAAAGTTCTATTCTGCATGAATGGGTGCATCTTTTGCTACTACCATTATCTGTGGACATCAGACTCCAGCTTCTTCAGCCTTTATACTTGGGGCTCACACCCATGATTCTCCAGGGAGCTTCTGGGCCTTCAGTCTTGGAATGCGTCCATGATCCCACTTGATCTGTGGCTTCGAACTTCTGGAACTGAACAGCTACTAGTCTCTGGCTCTCCATTCTGCTTAATTTTTTTGCCCCAAACTCTCTATCTTTCTTTATATTATATTATTAGTTGTACATATTCTTTGTCTTCTCCACTTTAATATAAGTTCCATGATGATAACAATTTTATTCCATTGTGTTCACTATCCTCAGTATCCAACATGGTGTCCTGGCTTAGTGGGTACTTAGTAAATATATTTTGAATGAATGAAAGACCCTTGAATTGATATATGAACAAGAATAGAGGCACAATGCTTTCTTTATTTTCTTTCTTTTCTCTTTTTTTGTTTCTTGCCTTCCCAATGAAAAGACCAAGTCATGTCCTATGAAGAATGGAAGAAAGTAAATATTCTTAGTCTGGAGAAATGGAGACATGAAAAAGATGAAAAAGGAGAATGTATTTTTGTTTGAGATGATAAAAAGGAGTTTCCTATTCTGTTTGTGTTTTTAAATTATCAGTTGGTATAAATAAATTCAAGTTACGGACAGGTAAATTTCAACTCAATTCAAAATTTTTTTCATAGTACGTACATCCCAAGGATGTCCTGGATTGCCACTGAGGGAACAAAATTCTCTTTCTTGAAGGTTTAGAATGAATAAAAAATTCATAGGGGTGGTGGTCAGCTTGGAAAAACTTAATCTTATTCCAATTTTGGTACTTTAATTCTGTGGATTAAAGAATTCAGCCACCTTATACCAAAGGTGCTGTTTGGACCAATGGACACGGAGAATATATTTACAGATGAAGCATAATAATAAAACTCAGTAGTTTGAAAACTCAAATTTGATTTGGTACAGTAATTTTTCCAGCTTTGTAAATGAGTTGAAAAGTTCTAATATTTCATTATATAAAAAGTCCTAATTTCTCCATTTTCAACAACTCTTCTTCTCTGCCCTCCCTTCTTTTCCTTCTTTCTCCCCAACATACACATTCAAGTTCCAATCATTATAAAGACTACTGTCTTTGATATTTCTTGAATTCCTTCAATCTTTGCTCAGATTCTAGTTAAAAACATAGGCTGAAGGGTGTTGATGGAACACATCCCCTTGGTAAACCAAAGCACTACAGATTTGGAAGGGCCGCACTAACTTCTCGTCCAACTCTGAGATTTCATGTGAATTCCTTCTCTGTCAACATAAAAGGATTCCCATGTGTCTGAAGTAAATATTAGGTTCAAGGGAAGGGAACCACAGATTCTTTTGTATCTTCCCACAAGACCAAGTGCAGTGTCTTAATTTTAACTGGTAAATAAATATTGACTACAAATACAGACTTCCCTATAAACCTGTAGAAGAAACCATCTTTCTTCCAGTTTCTACAAATCAAAAGTTTTAAAAGCTGTTTTTAAAAGAGCATAAGAGATCATTTAAGCAAACTAATATATTAATTATCACACTGTGAATGAATCTCTCAGGATTAGAACTGTTCTACTTCATTTAGATTGTTTTAATAGACTTGACTTTCTCTTCTTCTTGATTACAGTTCCATATGTAACACATTCATGAAATTCTATGGAAAAATTCCCATTCACATTCTGTAGAAGTCTAATGCAAACGTTAAGAAAGGCAGGGTGAGTGAGCTGGAGATGTGTGTTTAGGGTAGGAGGGTAAGATGTCATTTCCCCGCCTGACTCCGAATCATTGTGTCAAATTGGCTCAGTGCCTGCACAAATTGTTTAACACCTACCACATGAGAAATAAAGTCTTTTCCCTGATTTATATCAAAAGCAAAAAGTAAAAAAAAAAAAAATGGAAAAAAGAAAAGGAAAAAAAAAAAGGAAAAAATACAAATTTTTTTGTATGCATAGCACCTTTTACAGAAGTTTTGGAAAGACGGAGGGAATTTGTACTACAGTAATACACATGTGCACATGCCCATGTGTGCAAACACACATCTTTAACTAAGTGTTACATATTCCCTTCTTCAACTCTCCCTTTACACTAAGTGTGTTCTAGTTTCCCAAAAGTTCTATAGGTGTCTCCTTTTTTTTTTTTTTTTTTTTTTTTTTTTTTTTTTTTTTTTTTTTTTTTTGCCTGCTAGAGTGTCCCAAAACAATTTTCTTCAGTTCCTTCCTAAGTTTTGACAGGAAAGTATTTAATGCAAGAAGATTTTAACTCCTTTGGGCATGTGAATTTTAAAGGTAACCAAGGAGCAAAACTGATGTAGAACTCTACAAGGAATGAATTGCTAATGGTGGCCATTTACTGGAAAAAATTATTTTAGCAGAGGAATGTTAATATTTATTAGGAAATTAGCAAAAAAAAAAAAAAGAAACTTGTTTCAACTCTAGCACTTCCTGTTGTTGTATCCAGTATAGCTAAAGGATCCCTGAATCTACTTTTGTCCTGAGTCATTGCTGAGAGTGAACTCATTTGCTGCTGTCTGTTCTCTAATCTAAAATCCACAAACTTAACACTAGCTCTCCTGTCTCTCAGCCACACTCACTGTTCGACCAAATGCATGACTCCATGCTTGTTCAGATAATATCCCTCCTTAAAAATTCACCTGCAGTTCCTGAATTCTCATTCATAGATTTTCCAGGTCTTTTATACCTAAAACAGTCCCATGTCATTCCAAGTTAATTTCCTAACACAGACTTCCACCACTCACCAAAGCTCTACTCCTGATATTGTTGCATCGTGCATCACTCTCCAGCATACGCCTTGCTTATTCAAATTCTGCTCATGTTCGAAGACCACTACTCCCAAGTCCATACTCAGTTTGAAGATTTCAAATCCAAACTTATCTCTCCATTTAACAAATTACTGTTTAGACAGAAGCACACAGTAAAGAACCTAATTGTTTCAAGTATTTTGTTTTATTTGTATTTTCAGGGCAGATTTTCTCAGCTGCTCTAGGCTTCGGTTTCCCCACATGTGGAATGAAGATAATGTGAGTGACAGGGGCACTACTATCATGGGAGTATCTTCTCCCCAAATTCAAGTATTGGAAACATAATTCTCAAATTCATATTTTATTATGGTTTTGTGGAGGTGGGAGCTTTCAAAAGTTAACTGGACTTAGATGAGATCATGAGGATGGGGCCTCCTTGGTGGCATCTGTGTCATTAAAAGAAAAGGAGCAGAGACCTGATGTTTCTCATTCTGTTCTCTCACCATGTGATGCCCTCCCCCATGCTATGATGTAGCAACAGGGCTCTCACCAGAGGTGATCCTTTGATCTTGAACTTCCAAGATCGAACTATGAGAAATACATTTCTTTCCTTTATAAATTACCCAGTCTTAGGTATTCTGCTGAAGCAACATAAGATGGACTAAGATAGTCACCAAAAAGATTCAGTGAAATAATGCACAAAAAGTGCTGAGCATAGTGTCTATGGCATTTTAGTCTGGCTATTTTTAAGCATCAGTTAGAAAGAGCACTTAAGGCCATCTACTACAATACCTTCACCTCACAAATAAGAGTGTTAAATTCCAGAGAGATTAATTAAACTAGAAGACTAAATCTGCCTCTATGAGAATTGACCAGTGGCTTTCACATGGTTCTTACTGGTTTGAGGTGGACCAAGAACTGGACCTGACCTCCTGACTCGCTCAGGTCTTGGCTTTTCCTGTAGCATTCTGATGCTACCATAATTAATTTGAAGATTGAAAACATTTTAAGAAATTGATAGTACTCTATATTTGTGGTTGTATTTGAAATATTGTATTAGAAGGTTGTATTTGGAGATTCTAGAGACAGCTTTTAAAATGGCTTTAGATTGCTCTGATAACAAATTATTTTTAAAATCAATAAAGAATTAAACGATATTATCTGTGATTCTAAACAAAAAGACACTGATGCATCATTTTCCACTTAGAATAAAACAGAATGTATCTTAAAATTCATGCCCTCAATGCTATACCTCCAAATTCTCACAGGAATTATAAAAAGTATGTGCATTTGTGTGCATGCATCTATGTGTGAATACATCCACAATAGTGTAGACATACGAGCACACAGACATTTATTTATTAAGTGGAGACAAGTAATCTACATCACCCCAGAATGGAAAAGTTGTCATATAGTAAACAGGGTGAATCCACACAAAGTCCTCAACAGAAGTTCCCTGTATAACACACTTCTGAGCCAGAAGAATTTCAGAGACATGGCTAACTTCCAGAAGCCATGAGAGATCAGTTCTATGGCATAGTCTGTAATGGCTGAACCCCACCAAACAGTATACAATAGGTTTTCCAGTCTCTACTTACATCCAGCAATATTTCCCCTGTCATTTGGACCAGCTCTGCTTCTGCCCATCATGTACACAAATTTAGAAACCTTAGAGACAGCTACTGAGCCTGTAGATTCTGCACAATGTTTGCTACAGAAGAGTCCCACTATAGGATTGACTCACATCCAGGAAGATCTTAGAGGGTAACTAGCATTTACCAAATACTTTTCATGTTCCATCTACTATTCTAAGGATTTACATGGACTACACCATATATTTGTCATATTTACAACTTTACGGTCAGCTACCAGCATAGACTCCAATAGATACTAAAAAATTTACAAAATGACTTTCAAATGAACTTGTCTATTTTCACACAGTAAGTGACAAAACCATAAATTAAAGTGACACATGAGAGACTCCAAAGGCTGCACTGTTTGCTGTTAAATTGTACCACCTTTAATACTACACTATACTTTCCCTAAAATATATACTTGTTATGAACTAATTGTTTGTGTCCTCTCTAAGTTAGTATTAAAGTCTTAACCTTCACTGTGGCTGTCTTTGAATATGAGGCCCCAAAGATGGTGACTGTAATTAAATGAGGCCACAATAGTGAGGCTCTTATGAAATAATCAGATAATAAAATTAGCATGGTTATAAGAGATACTGGAGCATTTTCTTTCCCTCTCTCATTCTCCACGAGCACACACTAAGAAAAAGCCATATAAGGACATAATGGGAAGACTACTATCTGCAAGCCAGAAAGAGACTCCTCACCTGAAACCAAATCAGCCAGAACCTTCATTTTAGACTCCAAGCCACTAGAAGAGTAACACAATAAATTTCTGTTGTTTGAGCCATCCAATCAGTGGTATTTCATTATGGAAGCCTGATGTGTCTTGAATGTGTCCCCCAAAAGTTTTGTGTTAAAACCATAATTCTCAATGCAGCAGCATTGGGAGGAGGATCCTGAGGGGAGGTTTCTAGCACCTAAGGACTGCACCCTCAAGGGCAGATTATGGCCGTTGTCTCAGGAGTACAAATAAGGTAGTTCTCGTGGTAGTGGGGTAGTTATTGGAGAGCGACTTTGTTATAAAAGCAAGCTCTTCTGCTTATGTTCTCTTCCCTCTTGCCATGTGATGTACTCTGCCATGTTGAGACTCAGCGAAAAGACCTCACCAGATGCCAAGCAGATGCTGGGGCCAAACTGTTGGACTCTCAGGCTTCAGGATGATGAGCGTATAAAAGTCTTTATAAATTGCTCAGTGTGTGTTATTCTGTTCCAGAAACAGAAAATGGATTAAAACACACCCCAAGAAGGTCAATCTATGGCTACTACATAAAGTGCCCCCACTCTAAGCTTTATGTGACCCTATGGCCTGCGTTATTCTTGTGCACACTCACATCTTGTCACAAGGGAAAATACTTGTGCATCAAATGAAAACTACAGGAAACAAAAAAACCACCACCCATTTTATTGCATAATCGTAGGCAGAACCCTTACATATTCAAAGAAAAGAGTTTTTCTGTCAGGCTGCACCCAAATCCACTCTCCCAAGCTGAACCTTTTAAGTGTGAAAAAAAAAGCTGGATAGATAAGGACAAAATATTCAGTGTTATTGTATATTCGAACTATCTATTCAAAATAGTTATTAAAACATATTGATGGAACAGTGACTCATAATCTGGATATGAGTAAGCTAAAGAGGAGACAAGCAATATGTTGTGGGTTTTTTTTTTTTTTGTCTCAAAAACTTTCCTTGAGCTCTACATTTCTGAATAGTAGATAATGGAACCTACAAAGAAATATTTAAAGCATAGCGTGGAGTTGGGCCACGGAGCAGAGGCCTTTGAGACTGCTGCAGACTCCTTCCTGCCTGGAGTCTTCAAACCTTGTTCAGCTTTGAATTCGGAGCAGCTGACCAAGAGGAAGCCAGACCTTCTTTCTCAGAGTGGCCTCCACCTCACCAGAAATGTTTGAAGGGCATGGAGCAATAATTTGGTGCTCTTGTGGACTGATCGATTACATTCTGCCCATATGGCTTATTGTGCAAACTGGTGTACAGCTATTAGGATCCCAATTGCACACTGCTATGTCCTTGACACCTAAATTATAGTAGAAATCCAGTAAATCATTGCATCAAGAACTAAGCATAGATACTAAGTGTCTATATCACGAAAAAACTCACTTGCCTAGAAAATGCTTCTCAACATTGAGAAACGTGAGAATCCGAATTTAGGATCTCACTGAAATGTGTCATCAGGCAGACCTAGTTTTGCTGTAAAGAAGCTACCTCCCACGCTTATCTGAAACTTATTTATTCCTCCCCAAATTTCTGGCTGGCTATCCTAAAATCATCACTTTAATGTAGAATGTTTTCAACACAATGATCTCACTCAAATGCATCCTCCTAAAGTGATATACGCCAAGTGCTCATGAGATTATTGCATGTTAGAGATGAGGAAATATAGGATATCACCCAGTTCAATACCTGCATTTTACGGGTGAGATAACAGAAGTCTAGAGTGCTGAAATAACTTGCAAAAGTGAGGCAAGTGAGAAACAGGTGAGTGCACTCAATTTCTCCAACAATCTCCTTTCTCATACACACCCATCTCTGCCTGCCTCTTCTTGCTTCTCAACTCCTAGTGCTTGACTCACTATGGTACCATTTGTATGCAGACTACAAGGGAGGTGACATAACCCAGGCATGTATCTGCAAGCAGATTCTCACTGGAAAACTGGCACTCGGTTCTTTGGCAGAGAACATGCTCAAGCAGGAGCAGAGAAGAGTGCACCATCTGGACAGCATGATGGCTGGTGCCAAGTGGGCCCCAGCGACAGGGAGGATGAAGAAAAAAGGAAGGGTGTCACCTGACTGCACACATTTATTTTCCCTGTAAGGGGATTTGTTAGTAATCATGCTCTTCCGAGTGGAAGCCGCTGTAGGTGGTTCTGATGGCTGACAAATGTGTAGGCAAGATGAAACAAGGTGAGCGCTAGCCAGGCAATTTGCAAATGGTCTGGGAGCCAGAAATAGTTGTTGGTGTCTGATTACTATGTATGAATGAAGGGATACATTTTTCGAAGGGTGAGAGTATATGTGTGTTTTCCTCCACTTCTCCCTTTTTAGAAAACTAGTGAGTACAAAGATTTCTCTGATAATACCTAGAAAAATATCTTATATTTAACAACATTCAGTTACAAGCCTCTTTTCTTGTTAATTTTTAATAATGATATTTTCCTATGTTACAACCATGTTGCACACCTATGAAAACCATACCTACCTATGCAATGGTTTCCAGTGGTCACCTTGGAGCATCAGAATTGCTAAGAGGCTTTTCTCTTCATGATTCTGGATATATATGTAAGACATATACGGATATATATATATAAGATCTTATATATATATGATAATATATGTAAAAGATATATATGTGTGGCATTACTTTTTTTTTAATTATCATTACCTTCTATATTTGCTAAGAAGATGGCCCTGGTGAATTTTAGCACAATGAGAACATGAGTATTGTGTCTTTCTCAGTTCTACATTCATGCTGAATTTTCCATGATACAACACCTCTATCTTTTGGCATTTTATATTTTACAAAGAACATCCACATACATGATACCCTTTTAATTTTGATGATAAGCTGATGTTGGTAGTTACTCCTTCTGTATATAAATGCTAAGTGGCCTACCACATAGAGCTCAGCCCGTAAGAAGTATTTAGCATGTGGAACATTCATTCTAGCGTCGGACAGACCTGGATTGGGATCCTGATACCCCTTCAGTGTGGCAGCCCCTGCCTGTAAGATTCATGCAAATCTGAGTGAGGAGGCTCTTGGGAAGATGCGTGGCACAGGGTAGGGACACCTGTACATGTCTCTTTTCCTTCTCAACTAACCTCAATCTTTATGCTTTTCTATTACACTATGATGCCTCCTTTTTCCTCTTTGTTTCTCCTATTTATGACCAAGGAAACACACTCTAAAATAGCTACATGAGATTAAAAGGATAGAACATTTGACCATGGAACACAGCAATGATAAACGACAGATTCAAGGGGAAAAATATGCTCCAAAACTGAGCTTAGTAGGTTGGTCAATGCTATAATTGATAAGAAAAATGAAAAGACACAAAAAATCCTTAATGCATTACAGCTTTTCTCTTCTAATCTCAGTATGGTCACTTAAAAAAAAAAATAGGACAGAGGGCTTTTAGTCTTCCAGCATAAGTCACCAGAAGTTAATATTGCTTCTTTATATTTTACAGTGAATTAAATTTATATTTAGTAAAAGAATATTACTCATGACAAAAATGCTAAAATCTAAAAAGCCTCCTCTTCCGAAATGGTTATTTGTCTTTGCAGTAATATAAAATCTAATGACCAAACTTAAAAAAAAAAATGCATTTGGTACAGCTGATCCATCCAAAATCTGCTCGAGCTGGAATGATGTCCCCAAGGCAAAGCCCTCAGCACTCAGAGTGTCCTCTCAGCTCATCAGAGTTCAATCTCTGTGAAATAAAATTTGATGCCTTCAATAGGCAGTTCTTCTGTCATGGAGAAGTCACTGTATTCCTGCTACTAAGAATCCATTTGTTATACTGTGTCCTTTGAATATGACTAAGGCTGGGTGACCTCGTCATTTCATTATTTTTCAGCGGAGCCTAAGTAAGAACCACAAATTGGAGGCAGGAAGGTTTCCCGTTCCCTGGGAGAGGCGGGCCCAGCTGACTCTTCGGGTGAGATGGTAGGCTGACAGGCCACTTCTCACCACCCTCCCCCGCTTTCTTTCTAGGGAGCAGGATGTGAGTCCTGAAGGAGAAATTTTAAAAACAAAGTTCAGCCCCACTCTTCCCATTTTCTCTTTAAGAAAGCATGTCCTGCTCTACACCTGGGCTCTGGCTGTCAGAGACTCTAGGGTAAAAAAGCTGGCATCTAACCAAGTGATTGCACATTTCTACCACAGGTCACAGTGAGTTGATACAAGCTACAGTACAGCCAGTACCTATTTCAGAAGAGAAAAAGGTACTCAGTATATATTTCCTTATATATTCATTTCATTGACTAAAACCTAGTACTCTAGCTCTAAAATATAAAATCATGGCAGGGAACAAAGTACCAATGAAACCATCTGTAATTGTGAAAGTACATTCAAAATCTAATCTAGCTACTTGTATAAAATATGAGTATATTTATATTCCATGCATCATGATAGATAGATAAGGAAAGAGATAGCTGGAAATTTTGTCTATTGGACTTGAATTTGGATTTGTCTATTGTCTATTCATTAAGCAGATTTTTTTTTTTTTCAATTCTGGCTGCCAGCTAGCTATTAACCAAGTACAGGGTGAAAGAATTTAAAATTTTAAACATCTAACTCCCATGTTAACTAAGTACAGAGTGAAAGAAGGTAAAACTGAACTATGAGAAAAACAGTTCACCAATTATCATTTACAAATTTTGAATAAACATAAGGATAAAGTTCCAAAAAATATTTGCAAGTAAAAGGATGTGAATCTCTCTGGAAAACACTTCATCTTCCTCATGACTAATAATACCAAGAATATCCCAGGCACGTGGCTATTATGAAATACTTTACTTTAAGCCTAGCATATTGGGTAACAGTAGACCAGACCAGAAATGTCTACGTGTATTCAGGCACCATCTACTTTTCATGGATGGCTGTTGTATATGTTCCTTTTTGTTTTGGGTCATTCTATGTCCAGGTTATATGTTATGCCCCTGCGAGGTGTGTGGAACTCAGAAACCACAGAGTGTCTGTCCACAACAGTTTTTCCTCAACTGAGCCCATTTAACTTTTTCTCACAAGGTCACTTTCTTTAACCTTTCATTTTCTTTTAGGCATTGTGGGAAATTTTATTTATCACTCCTAAAGTTTCCTTCAGAATTTCACTTCAGAGTTTCATCTAATTTAATGGCTTTCCCCCAACTGAGGCAGAAAACATGCAGCTTCCTTGTACCCTAAAGAGGGAAAAAACAATGTTATTCTCATTCTTTGAAGTATGCCTCAGCTATGAGGAACAGCACATGTACCAAGAACACAATAATTGGTTTACTAGCATATTTCTGAACGCTTTGCAAGGAAACTAACTCAGGAAAAGGTCGTCAATTCAGGCCTTCATCTGAAATTGTTAATTGTTTATATCTTCAGTTTATCTTTGTACTCATCTATTATTTGCATATATACTTTAAAGTATATTGATAAGCACCATAATAATGTTTCCCTTAAAGCAACTGAGGAAAGTGAGTACTTAAAATTTCATTAAAAAATGATACAGATTTGTCAATTTTTACTTGGTGCATGTTTTCCACCACTATAATCCACATACTGTGCTGTACTGCTTGTCCTCCTAAATAAATATGTAAAGGTGGGTTATATTTTCTATGAATTTTATATTGGGAGAAAAGTATGGTCATTACAAAATATTTGCCATAAAATGGGCGTGGAGGTTGATAAAGACAACTGTTACCAGGAATTAGGTCAGGCCCAGACCTTGCTGCCCTCATCTCCCACCACTCTTCTGAGTGATTTCACCCCTGCCTGTCTGGCCACTCTTCAGTTACACCAGGATATGTGTGCTCGTTACTCCATCGCCTGCAACACTCCTCTCTAGGCGTCTATCTGGCCTACATCTTCCATCTGGGTCGCTTCTCAAAGGTTTTCTTATCAGAAAGGCTTTGCTCGATCATCTTTATAAAACAGTTCTTCCCTCCAAGCCAGCTGGCATCAACTCTGCTCACACTCTATCCCCTTACTCTGCCCGCTGTAATCTAAATGAATGTGTTCAGTCCAAATTCATATGCAGAACCCTGAATTTTCATTAAAGTTAAATAAAATCATTAGAGTGGGGCCCTGGTTTGACAAGATCAGTACGTTTGTAAGAAGTGATACCGAAGACTGACTCTCTCTCTTGCTTACACACACATACACACACACACACTCACTCACTCACTCACTCATGTGAGCACAAATCAACATGGCAGCCACCTACAAGCAAGAAGGGAGCCTGCAAAATAAAACCTACCTTGCCAGCACCTCGATTTTAAGCTTCCCAGTTTCTAGGAATATGAGAAATATGTACGAGTTGTTGAAGTCACTCAGTGTGTGGTACATAGTTATGGTAGCCCAAGCCGACTTATAGTCTACCCTACCTTTACAAAGATACACCCTAAAATATATCAAGAAATTATATCTTCGCTGCACCTATCGTGCATTGCATTCCCACCTTTAGTGTGTCTTACATCTAGAAAAGAGGACTCGTGAGAGCAAGGACTTCATCCCTGAATTCTATGTGTGAAACCCCAATACATAGAGCAGTGACACGCTGTAGATACTCAACTGATATTTGCTATTTGTTATTTGGATATTTCTTTCCTGGTCTGAAATGGGAAGATTTTTCTGAAGCAAAAAAATCAAAGAAAATGTATTTTGTGTGTTTCCTAGTTTCTAGTCATCAGACACAGCAAGAATATAAAACCCACATCTGTAGTGTCCAAAAAGAGCACATCATTACTACCTGTGATATTTATGTGAGGAATAAACAAAAGAAAAGAGCAAAAGGAAAATGTAACTGTCTCATGAGCAGGCCACAAAGCCACACCAATCTCAAATTATTTGGATATGTAATATGTTAGATGACACGGAAACAAAACCACAAACATATATCATTTTTGGTTATTTTGGAGAGAAGAGCAGTTACATTTGCTCTTATAGTTGTCAAATGTGTTCTTCCCATATTCCGAGGATCCATAATAGCCAGCTAGAAACTGTGGGCTGACAGTTCTATTGATAGACTTGAGCAACACACTGCAGTCTGTCGGGTTTCACATTTACATCTCAGAGCCTAATCTGTTTTCTTTCTCTCATGAAATCAATTCCGTAGCAATTAAGTAACCAGCCCACAAGGTATTTGAATACCCCAAGCATTTATCTATATATAATTTAGAAGGGGGAGGTAATTAGAAGTGATCTACTACCACCAGTGCTAAGGGACAGATTAAACAAATCAGTGTTTCATCATTACTTTAAGGAGGTAACACTAAATCTCCTTCATTCGCAATTCAGTCTTTCTCGGTGACATGCTATGAGCCCTTTCATTTGGTTCCTGGAGGACACAGACTCTAAAATGGTTGTCATTATCTGGGATTTTGTTTCATTTTCTGTGAACTTAAGGCGTTACTGAAATAGACTCTGTTTTTAGCCCTCGGGTGATGTCGTCACGTGCACACAGTACTGGATGAAGTAGGCTTTGAAAGATGTGAAAAGGCTCAAGGAAAATGACTTTCCAGATCCTTATCCATTTGAGTGTTTTGCGCTGAGCCCTGAAGGTTGAAAATTTCTTGTCCGATTTAAGAAAAAATAACAAGGAATTGACATAAGATCTAGTCCAATTTTATTGGTCTTCCCTTCAGTAACTTAGTTTGTAATTTCAGATCTGTTGTCTGCATATACAAGACAGGTATTTAATGAGTCTAAAGAGCACAGAATTTAGCTGTGAAAAACCAAGCCTAATTCCTAGCTCTGCCTCTTACTAGCTACTATCAGTCATTAAAATCGCTGAGCCTAGATGTGCTCATTTATATAAAAGTAATAAAAACACCATTTGCTGACTTCTAGATGCACATTTCTTTTCCATGCTAGTAACTGAAATTGAGGTTCATGTTATAAATCTCTGGCTGTGGAGCACTGTGGGAGCTCAGGCCAAGCTCTTCTGCAGGGGTCTTTCCTTCGAGACATTGAATCCAGTGCAGAACTAGTGAATCTGCAGTTTAAATGAGATTATGTTCACACTGCTTCACCCTACACACCATGAAAAGCCAGAAAAAGCATTTGTGTCATTTTTCCACTGGTAAATATAGTTTACTTCAGTTTCTACATTTATATGTAATGCTTAAAATAAAATTGAAGTACAGTATATAAAAAGTAAGAAAATGTAGCCCATTGCTAAGAAAAGGGAAAAAAAAAAACAATGAAAATGAACCTAGAGATAGCTCAAAAGTTGGCAATCGTCAGGCAGAGATTTTAACATACTGGATTGGAGGATCAAGTAGAAAAAGTAGGCAAAATAAATCAACAAATGGATAATTTCAACAGAGCAATAGAACAAAAGGGCAAGAAAATAAAAATGCTAGACATTAAATATGCAATATTGGAAATGAGTGATTATAGCATCAGAGAACAGACAGCAAATAAAACATAGGGGAAGAAAGATCAGTGAACTAGAAGACCAATAAACAGAAATAACATGAAACAGAAAGAAAAAGGGCAAAAGAGCACTAACAAAGATATATTGATAAATAGATATGAGACCTTTTATGTTATGTAGTCCACTATTTAAACCATAATATATTGTGGTGTACAGCTTATTCAAAGTAAGATATATGAAAATGAGAGCAAAAAACATGTAGGAGGCGAGATAAGTGGAATTCTATTGTTTAGAGATTCTTATACTTACATAAAGTATTATATTATTTACAACTAGACTGTGATATTTCAAATCTGTATTAGGGTCTCTAGGGCTATCGTTAAAAGAAAGACAAATATATCTAACTGAAAGGTCAATAGAAGAGATCAGTTAGAATACTAAAAATACTTAACTAAGGAGGAAATAGAAGTGGAAAAGAAAAACAAATGATAGATGTGAAATAGAAATTTAAATCCAAGACAGTAGCCTAAATCCAATCACATGAATAATTACATGTAAGTGAATTAAAGCACCCATATTTACAGAATAAAGACAGAAAAACAAACTTCTCTCAATAGATGTAAAAAAGGAATATGATAAAATTGAAAACTTATCTATAATAAAAACATCAGGAAACATCGGGAATCTAAACTATGAACTTTCTCTCCCTGACAAAAGATATTTTAAAATACTATTCTACCATCAACAGTAGACATTAAAAACTCAGGAAAGTGTTTAAGATTAGGAAAAAGAGAGGCTGTCTGTTGGCGTAACTTTTGTTCAACATTATGTTGGTTGGAGTGCCTAGACTGTACCACAAGGCAAAAGCAAGAAATAAATGGCATTAATATTAGAAAGGAAGAAGAAAAACTGCCATTATTCACAGAAGACATGATTGGGCATGTAGAAAACTTGATGGAATACACACACACACACACACACACACACACACACACAAACACGCTCCCTCCACTACTATTTAATATGGCAAATAAACAGAAAATAATTTTATAAAACAGTAATATTTTAATAGCATTTAAAATACTGAATACCTAGGAACACATCTAATGGAAGATATAAAAGGCCATTGTGTTTAAAACTACAAAACATAAAGATAAATTAGGGGTTCTAAATAAATGGAAAGGCATATTATATTCATAGATTTGATGGTTCAGTTTATTAAGATGCCTATTCTACCAAGTTCACTCTGCAAATTCAATATGATCCTAATAAAAAGTCCATGAGAGTTTCTTTTAGGCAGTTGACAGTCTATTCTAAAACTTACAAGAAAATGACGTCTCTAGAAATTGCCATAAACACAATAACAAATTTGGAAAACAGAGTTATGTCATACTACCTAATTTCAAAGTTACTCTGAGAGGCATAATCAAGGCAGTATTTGGAAGGATTATCCTGAAGATCAACGCAAGAAAACAGACAATTCAGAACACTGAGCTCCACCACATTTGAGAGAGGGTAAGATGTTCAAAATATAGAGAGAGACCCTACATAATTCTTCTTCACCTGGAAGCTCAAGTCTCTTCTGATTATCACATTCACCTGTTGAAAACTCGGCCATGGCTACTTACCACCTGTAAACAATATCCAAATTTTAGAGCAGGCTTGTCAGGATGCTATACCATAGTTGTTAAAAAGCCTTTGGAATCCGAGAGATCTGGCTTTAAAATCCCGCACTAGCCACCTCTTTTCTCGTGTGATCTAATTTACTGAAGGTGGCAGTTTCTCCATGTGTAAAATGGAAACTACACTGCTATAATTAAAATGAAACGAAAATAAAATAATAGTCATTAAAGTTCTTAAGATGTAGCAAAATGTAATAATTAATATAAACTATCATCATCAAAATGTGCCTTTACAAGAAGATAAGATTATGGTTACCATAGGACAAAATGTAGAGAAAAATATTGCTTTTAATTTTGAAAAGTGAATCTGTTTATACACTAATGTTTGCCAAAATAAGATTATAATTGATTGAACACAGTCAATATGATATACAAGGATATAGGAAAGGATGAAATCAGGAGCATATATGACAGATTAGAACTGATTCTTAGTTTTCTTCATAAATATATGAATGAGAGAGAGAGGAGAGAGAAAAGGGGGAGTACAGTTGAAAAGATGCAAGAGAGAAAGGAGTGTGAGGGACTTCCCAGTTAGTAAAATATACAGAAAAGGCCAGTCGAAAGCTTGTCAGGGGACCAATCTATACAAGGTATTAAAATGTCACTACAGGAAATTACTTTTACCTGAACTTCTCTCAGAGGGAGACTGCAGTACTATATACGGTAGGGAGGCAAGTTTGATCAAGTCTGGAGATGGAGAAAAGTGAGATGTCCTTCCCTCTCAAGCAATGAAAATGGGAGTGTGTTCCGGTTCTCTGTGCAGGAGACTTTGATGAGTTGCAGGGCTGCCGCCTTGCTGAGGGCTGTGTGCAGGTCCAAAGCTGTAAATGAATTGCCTAGAATCACAGAATACTGAGCTTGGCACCAGCCCTCCTTCCTCTTTAACAATTACTAATAATGACACTGGATTGAAAGCTTTGGGGGTAGCTCGAGTCTTGGTTCCCTTTAGGTGTGGAAATGATCTGGTAAGGTGAAGGTCCAGGGCGTGGGTGCGGCTTAGGGTGTCTAAAGAGGGCAGTGAGAGTGACGACCCAGTCTGTGAGGAAAGCGGAATAAACAGGTGAGGTGGAAGACAGAAACCATCAAGGGGGCTCATAAAATGAGACCAAGGTTAAGAAGGAGGGAGGAAACACCCTAAAGTCACCTGTACTCCCTGATTTTTCCCTTCATTTCTTCCTCTTTGCCAATTCTTTCTACTTACTCTCTTTGAAGCTCTTTCTAAATTCCATCTTCCTTTCTCTTCTCTCCCACCCCACCTCAACCTCAACCTTTATCTTTGCTCAGTATTCTTCAAGTAGTGCTGCTTTGTGGGATTCTGCAGCTGAACAGGGAGGATGAGTAAATTCCAGAACATGGAATAGAAAGATGTTGTATATGTCTCCTTTTTCACATGCCCATAATTTTTCTTTCACATCATGCTGTAGAGATTGGCAGTCAGTTCCTCTAGTACACTTTCCCTCCTATAGCTCCCTTTGTCCATGAAGTACAAGAACAGTCTAACAGTTTGTTTTAAATATTCATAGATCGGTCAGAGTGTTAACTTCAAAATAAAACATTTCCTAGTAATAGTAATAATAATAATAATAATAAATGACATATAGCACAGTTTAGCCCTTTATCGCTCCCCAGTTAGTCAGTAGTGCCTTAAGAAATACCCATTTGGGGTTGAGGATTTAGCTCAAGTGGTAGAGCACTTGCCAGCAAGTGCAAGGCCCTGAGTTCAATTCCTGGCATTCCCCCCACCCACCAAAAAAAAAAGAAAAAAGAAATCCCCAGTGTCTCAGTCATTGTTGACTAATTACTCCAGCCCTGGACATTTGTGTTTTATGACATCATACTTTGAACAGGTGTGTTTGCTTATTCAATGACCAAACACCACTGTCCAGAACCATTAATTGGAATGGACGGATGGTCTAAATTTATTTTCACATATGAACAAAAAAATGAAAGAATCTATCTTCAAGTGCAACTTTCCTTGCAGCCCTCTGCCAGCTCTGGACTACTCGGCAACTTAGCAACCTCTGCTGAGCTTTGTCTCCTTATTTCTGAGTGAGGGCAATAAGAACAACTACCGCATAGGAATCTTGCGAGAATCCAAAGATAATGCAGAGAACACATAGGACAGTACATGCTTTATGGTTAGTATTCCTTAGTAAGTATATATAATAACTAAAATTAGTGGTAGTTAAATTTATGATTCTTTTTGCTAAAAAGCAGAGGGCATAGCATACATATAGAAAATTTTGTGCCACTTTCAAGCTCACCTCAATTCTGACATTTTGACCCTCTGTCCTAAAGCAAATCCTAATGGCATTTATGCGGTGCTCACGGCTTCTCTGGCCCGAATATGAGAAGGGAAAGGAAGAGAATCAGGATAGAGCCCTCTTCTCGCACAATCACCTTTTTTTTTTTTAAATATAAAAGTGCTTCATAGCTAATTGTGAGTTGTATGGCCACTATTACAATAATGATACTAGAAATAGTGACACATTTCACTCAATTGTGGCTCTAAAAAATTACTTTTAGGTGCATTATCACATGGCACCATCCAAAATACATTAAAAGCGTTGGTCAGGGGAATTGCCCCATTTAGCAGAGAAATCATGACTTGATTTACCCAAACTCAGCTGACCTGGATCTGTGCTCACTCGGTGCTATCATGTGAGCTGTGCTTGTTTCCACAAGCCACCCAAAGTTTTCCACGGAAGCATGGAAACTCTCAACCTCAGCCTCATTTCCATGGTACTATTGCATAGAAAGTAAAGGAGGAAAAGAAAAACAAAGTGAGTGTGTATAAAATTGCATTCTTAGTAGCTTCCCCAAACTCTTGATCTCTTCCCTTTTCACCAATACCCATCAAATGTGGCCACAGGAAACGGTGGAAATGGTAAGCAACCACAACAGGAAACCAAGAGGTCAAAATTCCGACGTGTTTCCAAACACCAACTTGTGGCATAAAGCATGAAAATTACCTGGTGGGTTTGAGCTGCGAGATCAAGAGGAAGTTTGGCAGCATGGCAGCTAGCTGCCTTGGAACCCTGGTGCCTGTTACAGCAGCTCCAGCCCTTCCACTGATGGGTGCCGCGGGAGCAGTACCCCAAGGGGAACACAGCCTTGGGGATGACAGCATCCCTCAGAATGGGAGAGCTGTGGGCCTCGCAGGCACTCCTGTGCTCTTCTCCTGTCGCCCACTTCACATTACTTATTTTGCCTCCCTGAAATCTGGCAGAGCAAATAATAACCTCAAAACCGAACAGTAAGAGTCAAGCATCTTTCGCCCAATGTGATCTGTTACGTGAACCAATATAAGTCAGTGGTTTGAGGGTTCTTTTCTTTTCATAGTTTTCAAAATCTTATTACATCCTCTAATAGGAATCTTTTGTGGATAAAAATGATTCACTGCTTTAAACCAGAGGACCTTTGCTGGTTCTAAATGTTAGTTGAAGTCACAGAAGTACAATAAGTTGTAAATGTGAAAATGGGAAAAAATAGACTTTTGATTGAAACATGGGCTATATATATATTTTTTAAAAATCATGGGAATGAAAATATAGAGCTATCAGTTGTTATAAGTAAAATCACAATGATTTACCCCAGTATATCATTTCAATATTTTAAATCCAATGCATTAAAGGAAAATATAGTGTAAAATATCTATGTGTTAAAGTAGTGGCATTATTATTTTCACTAAAATGTTTGAATATAGCCTTACATTTAGAATTTATTCCACATATAAATATCAGGAATGGTATCAGAAGAATTATTTAATAGCAGCAGCCTTGATTTCCATTCCAGTGTATGTATAGAATTCCTGACAAATTGAAAGAAAATGCAGTCAAAATGGCAAAAGAAACTTTGGTCCTGGTAATGGTAAGAGAGTTGTGCAGCATGAAATTTCAAGAATTAAAAAGCAAATATTTTACTTCTGTAAATACCGGGAAAATCTGGCTCTAACTTGACTGCTTTTGAAATAAAGGAAATCTTGGAAGTTATTATTTTATGAAGCTTTTTGTATTGGTTATCCAAGTGATTTCACAGTTAGCCCTGCCTTGCTAAACACGGCCTTCACTGACAAATACCAGCCCAGGAACAAACTCATTTTTGATAAAGCTGATGCAGCTGTGTGATGCTCAGAGTAGCTCATAAGGATTCCAGAAGCAAGAGGAGTGTTTATTCAGCATGCTGGCAGAAAAGAACCTTTCATTAAATGCTCAGATCATGTAATGAGATTCACCGAGAAGCAAGAGTGGCCTCAGAAACTGTCAAGATAAAAACAAAGGAATGTGGGTTTCATTTTATATCAAGCCAAACCAACATCTCACTACAGCAGGCCCTTAAAATCAGACTGATTTTACACAGCAGAATGAGAATTTTCATGATAAGCTTATGGAAGCTAGTCTTCTCCATCTAATAATATATCAACATATTATTTATGTGAGAAATGATTGTTTCTCTATTATCAAGAGGAAATTTTTTTTTTGCATCTACTACTCCAATATTGACTTTATTCCACTGTTAGAGATCTTTCTTATTCTCCTCCTCCATTTTTTCTTTCTCTGCCTCTTCCTCCTTGCTTTTCCTCCTTCTCTATTTCTTCTTCTTCCCTTTTCTCCTCCTTCTCCTACTCTTCTTCCCTCTTCTAATCAAAGCATGTTCAGAAAAATGGTACTAGAGGAATATATGGTCTGATCTACATAAGAGTCCTGAAAATAAGCCATGATTGGCCCTTATTTCTTTGAATTGCCCATCCTTCGGGGGTGGCCACGCTATTCTTCAAGTTCTGAAATTTGGTAGCTTTAACCTGATTTTTCAAATAAACCAGAAGGCTCCAGTTCCCTAGGTAATGCAGCATATTGTGTAGAACGTATATGTAGGGATTAGGTGGAGAAGCAGGCATCTATGTAAAACAGTCTTTTTAGAGTGTGGCACAAAGGAGTTTGCAAGCTGCTTTTCTTGGCTTCTACAGAGCAGTGAGGAACTGAATGTCAACGTGTGGGCCAACCTCCATGAACTTAGCCCTGCTTTTTCCTTTTTTTCTGGTGCCACGAGGCACCAGAAACAAAGAGCTGGATACTTTCTAAGAGGAGGACCTGTCTCCTGACACACAAGCCGTGCTGGCAGAGTCAATGCAGAGGCTGTATCTTATCTGCCCTCACAAAGCTCGACTTCTTGCTGAGGAGAGACACCGATTAACTCCCTACCCAGCAACAGTAAGAACGGAACCAGAGCAGCAAATCTGCAAAGCATATTGTTTGGAGTGTATTTGAAGATGTTAACCTTTACGAAAATTAAAAAAAAAAAAGAAGGAGGAGGAGGAGGAGGAAGAGGTGGAGAAAGGAAGGAAAAGTTTCCTTCACTCTAAAGGTCTAAAATATTGTTACAGAAATTTATCTTGAAAAATCAGTCCCTTTACAAAGAGTCCTTTTTCAAATCAGCCTAAAAGTCACCTCTGTGGAGTCAATTTATACTTCATCTTTACCTTGACAGAGACCATGACTTTGATTTTGGCTGTGAAAATTTTGCTTAAAATGTAATGAAAAGGATGTAAATGGGGGCAACAGTATAGGATCTTGTACTGAAGATTAAAGCCTCAAACAAAAACTGTGGGTCCATGCAGGAGAAGGAAGATATAATTGGCCAATTATTTGTAGGACTCTCCTAAAGCAATAACAGTGAAAGAAGGGAGAGTGTGAAGGGGGGTGGATGGGAGAAAGAGATGGAAACTCAACAGAGCGATGTTCCAAAATCTAGTATAAATGCTAGGAAGAAATACAAACAAAACCAAATGTAAATGTAATTAATTTAAAAACTTTCGAGAGTCATGTTCAATAATCACCTTCACAACTATATTCTGCTAAAATCATGTCAGGATATATTGACAGTTGTAGGAAAAGTAGTAGATATACTTAGTTTGAACTAGAGAGTAAGTGTATGAAGCAGACTTGTAAGGGGAAGGTGATGCCTGTACCATAGATGCTAGTTATTGTTTTAACCAGGCTACAGTAAACAATTTTAGTGGGAACAGATACTAAATGAAGAAATCTAAAATATGCCTAAGTTCAGTGCAAGAGAGCTATCTTTCAGCATAAGTATTTGGGAATAAGTTCCAAAAGAATTTTGGTAAAATTCTGATAGGGCTAAAAAAAAGCAATCATAATCATTTTATTTATTAGTTCCTGGAATCCATCTGACCTAGAGACCCAGAGACTTAAACCATAATATTCTAAGGCATTGATTATATGTGAATTAACTTGTCTCCTTAGCATCTAGACCACATTTTTCCTTGGGGTCTATATTCCAAGATCCCTAGTGGATACCTAAAACTAGATATTTATCAAACCTTATTTATACTGTGCTTTCTTTTCCACATATAAATACATATGATAAAGTTTAATTTGTAAGTTAGTCACATTAAAATATTAACAATAACTAAGAATAATAAAATAAAGAATATAATATTATCAAAAATAGTAGTATACTTTAAGAAAATTTTATGAATGTGCTCTTTCTTTCTCTCTCAAAACATTTTATTATACATGAATATTAACAGGCAGGTAGCACATACAATGTGGATGTGCTCAACAAAGAGACGCTCTGCATCCTGGGCAGGATGAAGCGGGATTTCACAAGATTTTATCATGCTACTAATAATGGGACGCTGCTTAAATTTTATAAATTGTTTATTCTTGTAATTTTCCACTTAATATTTTAGACCGCAGTTGACCTCAGATAACTGGAACCACAGAAAGGGAAACTGCAAATGAGGAGGGAGTACTGTATTAGCTATGCACTATCCTTGGAAGAGTGAAGAAGATAGTGACTCGAATAATTTTCTGTTTCTGTGGTTCAAATCAGTAACTCAGTCTAAACACACAAGGTAAATAATACTCTCTAACGTTCCCCTGAAACACACAGTCTCTCCTTTTCTATCTCTCAAAGAGCCTCCACATAGAGACTTGGAATACTCTACTCCTACTTCCTCCCTCCTTTAAGTTAAGTCACTGCAGAGAACTCTTGAACTCAAAAGTAAAGAAATGGAAACTTTATAAAATCCAGAAACCTAGGATAACAGTAGACAAGGAGAAACAGAATATCCTAGCACCTGCCTCCTTACTTCACAGCTGGAGGCAAGGGTTGGGGATGGGGGGACTCTCCCCTACATGGGGTGCAGATGAAAAAGAGAGTCCCAGGAAACTTTATCAGTGCAGACACTGGTGATCCTAGTTACTGAAAAGTTCTACAACCCATACGAATTTACAGTCTAAATAGATAGGAAACCTGAAATCTGTACAGCTGCCTGACTTTGGGAGAAAAGTCACTTTATCTCTGTCTTAGTTACTTTCTCGTTGCTGGGGCAAAATAGCTGACATCCACAAACTAAAAAAAGAAAGGTTTATTTCGGTTCATTAGCTTGTAGAGGTTTCAGTCTCATAGTCAGCTGGCTCCAAGGCAGGGTAGCATGGCAGAGAAGAAATAGTTCATGGTATGTATATGGCAGGCAGGAAGAATTATGGGGTATCCAGGGAGGATAAGGGATATATATATACCCTCCAGGCCACACCCACAGAGGCCCACTTCTTCCCACCAGGCTTCTCAACATCACACTCAGCTATAAACCCATCAGTGGAGTGATCCAGTATCACACACCCATGATCCAGTCACTTCGCAAAAGCCTCACCTCTGAGCACAGGAGGCTTTGCAGAGGACATCTAGACAATAAACCATAACAATCCCCCAGCAAAACTTTGGGGTGTTTGTAAGAGGAAGCCATCTTGATAATAAGAGATGTATTATCTGACTTTGGGCTGCTCTGAGACTCAATCTCCCCTGCATGTTCCCATCTCTAGGACCCCCACAGACATTCCAGTGCACTGCTTAGCAGGTAGCTGCCTCCAGTACACACTTAGGTCAGTAGAGTGACTGACTCCGTGTGCTGTGAGCCCTGCACTGTGTGGAAGGGATGCTGCTATACGGAGGGCAGTGGATGATACCACATTCAAGAATTCAGGGGGTCTGTCTCCATGGGTCCAGGGCCGTGGACAGTAGTGTGTGATTTCACACAGGTGCCAGGACTTAAGGGAGTTGTATTGCCAGAGTCTAAAGAGGTTCCTCAAGGAGAAGATGGGGAATCTCAACTCTCCCCATTCATGCAGTCTATTGAAGGTTCACTGACTCTTTCACAGCAAAAGATGACATGTGTCTGTCAAGATGCATTGGTGAGAGGCATAGAGAGGTTTGACAGGCAGAATATAAAAGTATACGCTCAGAGAGAACAGAGGGCGGGCCTCCGAGAAAGAGATACATGTGGTAGGGATCGGGAGGTTTTACATGGTCGTGGGGATGTCCTCAAGGTAAGTGATGCAGGATGTATATTCTTACTGTCCGTCAGGTTACCCACCTGGTGGGCTGCGTTAGACCGCCATGTACATGTGTTTGAAGCCCAGACATGCTGCCCATTTTCTGTGAGAGTAAGGAAAATTTACTGGCGAAAATCAGTGCCCCAGAGCCCAATTTACTGTATAGGTTTGCCGTGTCTTTAAGAGCATTAGGAATTTTTTTTTTTTTAGTGTATTTCCTGGAAGGGAAAAAGATGAGTAAATTGTGTGCCCTGAAATTGCAGTTTTTCTTAAAAATACAATTGAAAAATTGTGATTTTCCTTGTCTTCTTTGCATCTACCTTTCTCTCCGACATCAGTTGCCTACGCAGCTCCTATCACCCGTCTTCCAATGCCACACAAGGGCACCTGTCGTCGATAAGGCAGAGAAAGAATTCTGTAGTTCTGGTGTTGGGTGGTTTCTAACGATGCCATTCCCAGAATGCACAGTCTGAGAAGATCCAGAGAGAAACTTTGCCCAGCACCAGTTGAGTTCCAATCTCATTTGCACCTCAGCAGAGAGGAATTTTGCTTGGCTTCAGTCAAAACCCAGTCCTGTTTACTCCCTAGTGGTCACAACAACTAAAAGAATCAGGAGGAGAAAAGCCCTTGCCATTGCTCCATTCCTAGGAATGATGGGGGACAGTCTCAGGTCCCAATCCTTGGTGAGTAGGCCCACAATAGCATCAGAGAAGAATAACACAACTTTTGCTGCTACTACACCAACATGCATTGGTAGCCCCTACACCTTGTGTGATCATACACTGTTGAGCAGACAGGGTATGAGTCTTACAGAGTGGGTGCTGTGATTACTACTTCTGCCTTGCCTCCTGAAGTATCTGGACCCACACTCATGTCTGATCAGAGGACACAAGCTTCAGTCCTTCGCCACTACTATAGCAGCCAGTACCAGAGACCCATTCAAGTAACAGGGACAATATAAACAGTGACCAATGAAACATCCATCACCCAATGGGGCTACCACCCCTATTGTAGGAGTAACCACACAAAGTGTACCCCATATACTCTACTAATCTCTGCCACCCTTGCCTGAACTGCTAGCGTCCCCGCTCTTCTATGACCCACATTCCTAGTGGGTCTTTCCAACTGTACACACTGTGCCCAAATTCACTAATCACAGTCAAAGCTACAAGGAGATCATGCCAGGGTGTCCAGCTGAAAATGAAGCCAACATTGCATAGCAACCTGATACCCTAAAACACATCTTCAAGAGAAAGCTGCTTAATAAGAAGGCCATCCATAAAAGTGGTAGAGATATCCATTTCACTAGATGCACAAATTCAACATAGGAAGACAAGAAATTCGGAAAAAAAGTTAATATGACACTTTCTAAAGATCAAAACTCTGTAGAAACAGATTCCAAAAATGTCAACGTAGATAAAATGTCTAATAAAGAATTTTAAAGGGCTAAAGATTTTAGTTCAGAGGTTAGAGTGCTTGCCTTGCAAGCACAAGGCCCTGAGTTCAATCCCCAGCACTGAAAAAAAAAAAGAAAAAGAGAATTTAAAAGAATGAATTTTTAAGAGCTTGATGAGATCCAAGAAAATACAGATAGTTAAATTAAATGTGGAAATTCATGTGAGATGTGAATAAGAAATTCACAAAGAGAGATTTTGAAGAACAAATCAGAAATCTTGAAAATGAAAAGCATAATAGATCAGGTTT